>JAAAKL020005048.1:0-19938 GCA_010016065.2 Carybdea cf. marsupialis auct. non (Linnaeus, 1758)
TTCGCAAGCCGGAACATGCTGCTTAATTGTGTCAACTAACCTCAAAGTCGTGCAGCCAACATAGCCAGCCTCGCACTGGCAAGAAAATGAGTAAACTACACAATGTATTTTCTGGCGTTACATCCAGTGTCGGAAAATATACATTAACGCCAGAAAATACATTGGCTATACAAGCAAAGAAACTATCAAAACAAACCAAACACTGTTATAATGATGCAGTTAAAGAATACATCAATCTCTTTAGAAACTATATGAAATTATCATACCGATCGGATGAGGTTAATAAACTTCAAATGGCCGAAGGCGTACTTAGTAAAAACAATGTTCTCTGATTAATCACAAGGACGAAGGATAATTTCGATATGGCCCACTTACATTTAATCAACATGCCAAGAACACTAGCATATGAAAGCGTCAAATTCAATTTTTTTTCCCTTTCAATCCCACGATATTTTGTTGTTTTAAGACATTCAACGACTAATGGTTTTATTGAATGACTTTGTAACCTAGTTTCCAAGTAGTGCTAGGCTACAACTTTAATCAACTTGATAATTGCAACGGGGAGTGCTGCAAAGTCTTTTAGAAAATTTGAAAGCATACTATACACGAGTCTACAGTGGTTGTCTTTAGGGTGGACTCTACCGGACAAGCATGCAGTCAGAGTAATCAGATCACGCACAGCAATGAATCTTACAAAATTGCACTCAGATGTTATGTTTAACAAATTCTGTCGAGTATTCCTAAAATGAAACGTCGTTTTATGAAAATATATATCAATAATATCACAGATTACCTTACCTCAACAAATAGTTGATAATCAAACGTAAACGATCAAGACAGTTCTGACTGCAAAACTGGCTTCGCTATGCTACTACAGAAGATTATCAACTTAAAAAAATAAACATATAAACCTGTTCATACATTCTACGTACGACGATTCTGGTATACTTTCTACGTGAATTTGTAAAATGGGTATCAGATACTTCATGTTTAATTTAGAGAAATGACATAGCTCTTACTGAATCATCATAATCAGAAAATACGAGGTTGTAATAACCGAACTCGCTTCTGGAAAACAACAAATAAATAGATAACTCGCCTATTGCAATGCAAATATGAAAATTAGCCTACAAACTTACCGGTGCATTGGTTAAACTTTGAAACAATTATTAAATAGATAATTTTCACGTCTCAAAATTGATATACGAAATCCCTTCGAAAACTACTATTGTAAAGATTTGAGTTATGAACACAGAATTGTTGATAGTTAGATTGTTTCAAGAGGTTTATTCTTTTGCATTCCTCAGCTGCCCTTGCAATGTCTACATGGCATGAAGTGTCTCCTACAATATGCTTTAAAAGGTATCCATACACACTGTTCATTGATGACGTCTGACGTAATGAAAATACGGTAAATTTTGGAAGACAGGCATCATGCAGGTATCATGCAAGTGATTGTATTAAGAAGCAACTCTCGATTGGCATAAGTACAACAGGACCTCCTTTTCCATGCTTCCTCTCCTATTATCTGAAAATCTTCCAAATCAAAATCAGAGAGTATAGACGCGGTCAACATACTTGAAAGATCAAGAAGTTGACTCCTTTAAAGCTGAAACAAATAAACAACTTTTCTCTGCCTCTTGCGACTTGCTATCAATCAATGTACAATAAAAGTAAAGCATCGTTAATAAAACTCACCGATTTTTGTTAGTTGGATCCTCTTGGAAGAAATTATCAGTTTCCACTTGAGCAAATCACTCCATCTGTCACGGTGAGATGATCATCCATCGTCTATATTCATTCAGATGCAGAGGAGTTAAATGCCATCTGCTAAACTCCCTTGAGGGATACCACAACGTGATTTTCTTCACTGCTGATTTTTCAGGCTCAATTTAAACCATTAAAACGGGTTTGAAGATTAAGTGATCTCCAGAGGTTGCTTTCAAACCACAACAGGCATGATCTAACACACGTAATATCAAATCTCGGCCAAGTCATATCACTTGATTTGGATAGAAAGGCGGGGAAATCTCGTAGACCCTCACTAGTCTTTGTCATGATCCAAGAATTTAAATATGCCGAAGTTGGAAAGCAGAACTAAATACGAAGGGCTAAAAATGCATAACGAAATGGCCTTGACCATACGATGTTACTAACGTAACCACTACATCTGAAAACAAAACATAAATGAAACTTTTTGGCCCCAATATTTACACGTTTAGTATGATTTTGAAACTGTTAAAAACAACCGATTTTCTACTATTCTTCTTTCGTCTCGTGATAAAACTAGAATTGAAAACCAGAGGATCATCATTCTGATTCCACAAACTTCACCGATACAAATGATGACAGATACACTATTCTTATCGATTTGTACTTTCCATCAGGAACGATGACACATGGAAGGAGTGAGTGGATTGTCTGTGAATTGTGCTTAGGCATTGAGATTAATTTCACTTGTGCCATAAATTATGATGCGCTGCAATGAAACAACGTCCTGTAATAACCTTTACACCTAGCTTTTGATCTACTGTTTTGATCTTCCACTTCATGGCGGCAAGGAGGCTGCTAGTAAACGAACAAACATAAAACAAGGTGTCTTGTGGGGTCCATGGGAAATCAAAACATTGAAGGGGAAGTAGCCGATAGGTCACTTCAAACTGCATCTTCCATCATGTAAAGATGTGTTTAGTATATGGGGTAAGCGGGACAGCATCGTCACATTGGTACAAGACCGAATAAATACAAAGTCAACCCTTACCCCCTTCTTGATTTCAACAGTGCACTTCGTGACCAGGTTATCGATCCGATCAGTCGTTCGGTCTCAAGATGAACAAATTGGTAGCGTGACAACAGTTCGAATAACTATTGTACCATAAAACAATAAGATCTCAATGCCTTGGTTTGCATATCATATGCATCGTATAATACTCATTCAAATCTCATTGCAATCACATGCAGAAGGATCTTGAGATTTTACCATTTGTCTTCAGAGTACACAGGCATCCTGAGCTCATCTCATGCACTACCCAAGGTGCATTAGTAATGTGTATTCCAAGCTATAGATCACTGGCATCGTTACCTACTGCTCTGGATTGCGAAATAAAGTAAGACGAAACTTGCAGGAACGTCTGGACCTTAAAATCTAGTATAAACTGAAAGTATTCGATCACTAGGCACAAATTATTCATAGCAATTGTATTAAGACCCACTAGCATGCATCCGATTCGATTTCTTCCGTAAAATGTGCGTCTCATAATACTGCCTATTGACATAATCTTAAGGAGGGACAGTCTCCAGCGAAAAAGCATCAGCACCTGTCGTTGCTAAGATCCTACCAAGAGACTTTAACGCGTCTGATTATAACCCCTGGGCCGTGTAGTTTAAAATTATCGGGATTCGATCCCAGCGCTGGGAAGTACTAAACTTCTCTCTTGACCACACTCACGGGACCCACCAGTCCATGTACGGCCAATTGTTGAGATGGTAACTCTTGAAGCCCGTCAGCTGGTCAATATTTGTGTTTGAATAGACCAAACAAGTCACACTTGACTTACACTGAATATACTTAAAGAAATAGGTGAAGGGTAAATGTAGCGGGCGCCTACTCAGCAGCTTTCACTCTAATATAATTGGTTGGCCCCTCAGTTGATTCGACAGTTATGCAGTCTCATGCTTACATCGACGTGGGAGTCCAGAATCAGTTAAAGCTCTTGGGCTTCACCTGGCCGGCTCACATGTTGCAGTTGCTGAGGAATTCTGGTGTAAGTTCTTTTAAGGAAATGTTTGATATATTGAGAGGCTACAGAAGAATAAAATGTCCTGACAGATTAACTTATGTCATAATCCCTAAACAACGTTCTAGCACGAGTGTGATCAGCAGTTTTCGTTCTAGACAGGAAAGGCTTCAAAGAAACCAAAATTACCACAAAAACCCCTCTGCCAATGTCACGACAACATCAACATCCCATATGAACAACAGTAAACTCTTGAGACTTTTTAAAGGAGACCAACTTCTGCATAATGGAGAAGATGAGAAATATCTTTTCTTGCTCTTGTTCTTTGTAGGGGTCTGGGGAAGAAACTTATAGTTTTCCAATAATCACATATTTTGCGTCTGGGCTTAAAAGTGAACATTTTAAAACATTACCTTGATCTCATGAATAGTATTTTAGGGTTCTTTAAAGATCAGGAATTGATCATCATAAATGGCAATCTCATGCTCGCGACTTGAATACATGATAAGCCTCAAGACAGCTTGATAAAGACGATTCGCATATTTCCGGGCAAAAAAGACTGATGGTGAGACTCGCCTCGTGCAATAACAATGAAAATATCAGCAAAATTACGAGGGGTCGAAACTTTCTACTCTATAAAATGGTAATGCTATGCAAACAATTTCGGGTAATGTCCTCGTTCATGACGTTCCCAATCCAAATGACGATGAGACGTCATGTTCCGGAATTTTTATCATTAAAAACTTCTTCACATTAAACTGAAGACGTGGTAAACATTTCCTCTTTCATAAAGGCTACTCTCATTTTCGCGCCCGTATCATTGCAAAAAATCTATATAAGTACCACATAAAAGGAGACACAATACCAATACAACAAACGGTATATTAAATAATAAAATGAATTCTTCTTGTCATAAATTATTGTAAAAGAATCATCATGATTGTGGGTAAGTTGCGAATGCTAAGATTAGGTGACCGTAATTTCCGCACAAAAAGGAATTCCAAATCAATAAGACAAGCGGGAAATGAATGAGCCTTACAGCCTCGCATAGATTACAAGAAAAAATACTTTAATATTTGGATTTGTACCAGAACTACGATCACCAACGATATGAGTATATTTCCTAAATATGTAAACTGAACGTGGCCTTGAAGAAATAAACATTTTCTAACTTTTGCTTTTGTAATACAGTCAACTCTTGGTATCATGAACCCGATGACACGATGAACTTCTTGACATGACCAACCTTTTTCAATATACAGTTATAGCGACGTGAAGTACGTTTGCTTTTTTCCATCAAATACCGTATGAATATCTCTATATGAAACGAACCTTTGATATAACGAACTCTAGACTATACGAACCACCTCTTCTAATAAAACGAACTCAAGTCGTCACAACTTATAAGAAACACTGTAGATGTCCGTGTCGATACTTTCTTTCCCATTAAATTGCTCTCTTCTCAGATAACTATTCTTTTATGACTTGGACTTAGTCCTCTTTCCTAACAAGCTTCAATTTGCAACTGCATGCTTCTACCATCCAAAATATTACAAAGTGGTAATACTGAGAACTATTGTTCTATTTGGAACATTGTCAAGCAATGGGATATGTTAACACATGCACTGCTCTATTTAAACGTCACTCTTCTTTCCTTAAACATGTTGAGCCTCATGGAAAATAGTGCTTTAAGCCTAAACTGTTTTTTTCAAACATTTATATTACAGCCAATCTTTAATTTATTCAGTTTGTCTTCGGAGTTCCTTGTACTAAGAGTGTACTATATTAGAAACGTCCACACTACGTCCAGACGAAAATTACATCGATATATCGATCAGTAATTTAGAATAACTACATCCATTGTTACAAAATATCTATCGTGCATAAAGGTATGGTCTCTTTCATAACATCACCATATCATGAACGCTTATCCCTAATAGTTTCCATTAATTAACTTACAAAAACGAATCCTTATAATTAGAAACATCTCCCACTTTCGACTTGATGGAAGGGTTTCGACTTTAATCAAAGAGGTACTATAGACACAGAAGTTGATTCTGCGAGGACTTTGCCACAAATTATGATTAAAATGATCGAAGTCAATAATGGTCTTAAACTACATCGTCTGCAGTTCTTCAGCCTTGTACAGTATCTTCGAAGTTCTCGTACATTTGGGTACCTGAATCTAGACAACTAGTTTCTAAGAAAGAAGCTAACGGTTCCTTGAAGAAATAGGCAACGGTAACATTGATATGTAATTTACAAGGTGAAAAAGCAATTTAGAATAACTACATATAACTAGTAATGGCATTGACTGAGCATCCTTGACAAAGGACAGAAGGTGACTGAATAATGGGAAGACTGAATGACAGGTAAACACACAAGAGCTAAATGATAACATTTTTCAATCTGGCTCGATCTCCAAGCCCTGACTTCTGATGACATGAGGTATATACAACCTAGAAAAAGGCTTAACGAAGTATATGACGAGCATATCTTTTGAATACTATCAATAGCTCTTCACGAGGTAATCCATATAACTTTAGCTCGGCCGCATCAAGGAAAGCGCCTATTTTACGCAAATGGCTAGGGGGCCATTGTGATAAGTTATCATTCTTCAAGTTACTATCGAGTACATTTTACTTCGCTTCATAGTACCTGAGTCATCATTTCTTTACATATGAATTGAGAGTGGAAGTCTAAATATGAAAATAGAAGGCAGAAAAACACCGTATCTATGATGTGTTTAATAGACCCATATGCTATTGCTCTGTTTGGATTTTATATACCTCATTCTGAACGATTCAATAACGCATATTGTATAACTTCCCACTATAGTACGGGTATCGACCTTCTATCAAATACTGTTATCCCCCCAAATAAAAATTCTAATGTCGTTCACTCATCTAAGGTGCATAAACACCTACAAAATGCATTAATGGCTACCTATTATATAATACAGGTTCGTTAGCTTCTACAAACGAGTTATAAATTTCATAATAGATTGAAATCAGTTCGACATTCCCATGCAATTGTGATACCTCCCTAAAACAGCGCAAGTCAAATTGTGGTACGAGACACCGTCAAAATATCTTGGAAATGCCTCCAGAACCTTCTTTCATATCATACTCTGGCGTCCGAAACCTTTCGTAAAGTCAATCAAGTCCTAAATTTTTAAATCATACTCTGGAGTTTTGAACCCTTAGAATCCTGAATCCTTCTTAAAAGTAAACTCTGGCATCCCTGACGAATTGCTTCTCGGAAAATCACTTACAAACTATTTCCTCTCTGTAACAACTACATCACAAATGCGTCACAACAATTGCACAAGAGACACGATCGGAAGTTTCATCCCAACTTTTTCCATTCACGGTAGAACCCAGAACTTCTCATATCTATACAATCCATTCCGTACAGGGTTCGAACATCCTTATTGGCTTTACGGGGATTTACGGGGCTTTTGCTGCTTGAAATTTTGCGAACAAAAACTTACAAACCTGGACCCTGGAACACGTTAAACATGCCTCATTGAAACGAGGTGAAATGGTTCATGGGTCATAATTCGAACCCTTTTCGAACTCTCTTAATGCGAATCCTAGCAACTCGATTTTATCAATTTGCGGCAAATCAATAATCTACTATACGGTTCAAACTATTTAAAGAAATCTCTACTTTTCCATGGCAATGGTCAATTTTGTTTATATTTCGACCAGGTTTGACAAAACCAAATTTCTCACATATGCCTGTATTTTGTTCGTACCCATCAATAGTGATTGACGCATTACAGTAAAAACATCGTTATGGTCTATTTAGTATCATTACAAGGCCCTACACCAAACTTAACCGTAGATTTCTAAACTTAGAAAAAGTTTCACTAAATGGCCTACTTTATAGGTGATTGGCACTAGTGACTTTTACAAAGCCAACGAGGTTAAGGTAACGACATTTTACTTAACAGTGCATCACAAGCTTAAAGAAATACGGGGTAAACCATAACTTCTGAGAACGAAGAACTGACAACCATCATCCGTGGGAAGAATAAATGAATCTTGTTTACAAAACACTTTATGTTTACGAAACATTTCTACTACAGTAGATGAATCTCATGTAGAAATAAACCAATTTTGTATGTTTTGATTTAATGTAACGATTAGAGTGGTAACAATTGGGAAAACCTTGTTGTTTTTACTGTATCTTCTACTTGCAGAATCAATTTGCAATAACCTACCGAGCCTATAACATAGATAAAATGTATAGCCTAACCAAAACGAGATCAATCAACCTCATATTTCGGAAATTCCACTTTATCGATGACATTTTCAACCTTGTAAGATGGAAATGTCCCTTCATAACGCGTGCGATGTGATTGCCCTTTTGAGTAACCATCCCAATGATTTCCTGCGATAGCAATTTCGTCTCCTTTCTTGAGTTCAATCTGATCTGGATCCGTTGGAATATGATCAAAGATAGCTCGAACTTTGTGTTCATTTTGTCCTCCAAAATAATAAATATCATCTAGTGATTGGTATCGTTGTGAGGCATCGGTATGCTTATTGTTCATGATCTCGTAGGCAAGACGGCAAACCTAAAGGCAGCAAAAGAAAGTCGCATGTTAAATTATGGTTGGCAAAAAACACCTTGATTTCTCAACCTGAGATACCAAAGTGAAGCTTTCTAGTGAATTACTTTCAACATGATGGGTCAGTGTGTTAGTCGGTTTATCCCATCTCACTTTCTCTGTAGCGAAACTTTATCTGAACGGTGGAGACACAAAGGTTGCTAAAACTAACAAAGAGAAAATGGTGTAAAAGATAGCCGCGTATTGCGACTGAAAGCGTTGAAATAGCAAGACTAATTAATAGCTTGGAAGGCGTTCATCGTTGTGCGTTATTGACCCTATTCATTACTATATTTCAATACTTGACGGAAGTTAACAGTCTCCAAATGAATCATCTTCTAATTGACAACAATGAAATTACAGCACAGCTTCAGATAGATAACGGGGAAAAAGGCTGCGCAAGGTTGGTCCATATCCAATACCGATCAATCAAGTACAACATGGATCACGAGAGAAAGTGACAGGGTGCAGGGGGGGGGGGACCAGCATAGAATACTAACCCACTGCCTAACAAGTGCACTTTCGTCTTCGGTGAAGGATAGGGGACACCTCGTACCCCTTAGTACCCGGGTACCTATATATTTCAGAAAATGCTGCTTACCCCATGGGTACAAGCGTACTTATGGTAAATTTCGTCCAGGCCACCCAACGAAAAAGGGCAGAGCTATACGGTCAAAATTATACACCGCATCTTCCAGTGTATAAATCTCACAAGGCTAACGCCGTTCAGCGAAAAAGAAATAAACCACACATGCGCAGAAGCCGCAGAAGTGAGTAACATTAAGATAAATTATCGCTCAGCTTAAACGCAGGAAAATACAGTAACAAGTTTTTGAGCAGTTGGCTGTGGAGGCTAAAAAAACTGGGTGTTATCATCAGGTGGAATAAATATTGATATATTAAAGATAGAGCTTATATGATTTTGATAATACTTGAGGAAAACCTTTTCCCTGCGTTCGGACAAACACGAATGTCTTGTTTAAAGGTTATCCCTGTTCTCAAGCCGTAATGTTCATACCAAGCTGTGAAAGTGAACATGTGTCTTGTTTTAAAGCACTCCATAACAATCACCTTAGACAACGACATGGTCTAAATAACGGAGAGGTGTTTTAGACGTAATGAGATAGATGCTTATAAAATGCCTGTAGCGTTTTAGTAACTGCTTTTTAAATACGTGAATGTGTGAATATTTCTAGGCCTGTTGGATCGATAGCCTACAACGCATCAACATATGCATGCCCGGTAAAAACGAAAAGAAAACTACTCAGGATTTGTTTCGTGCCTTTCAGTGCTGGGCCCTTTCGAGGTCAATTCTGATCAGCTTTCAACCCGCTCACTCAAGCTTGCTGATTAATGCTCTTTAATCGGATTCTCTTGCTGAGTATAAATATAAAGAAGCCACCCAGGAAGCTTAGGTGCACGGTGAAGCAGGGTAGGGCAAACATTCTGATAAACGACTTTATAGCAAGATCGGGCCTCGAATTTCTTATCTAAACAATGAGCCAGGTACTGTAACCACTCGGTCACGCAAAACGTAAAAAATAGGGGTCAAACCCACTGGCCATTACCGCCAGGTCTGGTGATACATTCTGTTGACAGCCTGTGAAGTGACTTCCAGTATTCCGGGCGTGCAACGAGGACCCTCCTCATTCCTTACTTATCGATAGAAGTCACTGTCAACTGATTTCACCTTGTACCAAGTGGCTTGATGTTGAAGAAAGGTAATAACGTTCACACTGGGTGACCAATAAATATAAACAATCAAGGATTGCCCAGGAAGATATCCAATGCTGGAGAAAAAACTCGACGGTCTGATGGTTTATCAATGATAGGCTGGCTTCCTTAGAATAACCTTTGGGAATAACCCTTTCAACAGTATACTGGTTAAACAGAGAACACCCCTCCCTCATCCAAGCAACAATATCATTAAAATCCTTAGTACCTATCTCTATTATGAATGAAAACTTGACTTGTAAGATTTTTATTCACTCGTTGGCACATGACTTCTTTCATGTAATACTTAAAACCTCCTAACATTAACTTCCATTATTTTAAAATAAGAAAAGGTCATTTTGGTGAAATTCCAATTTTCAGATTTTCTCTCACCACGCACTTTTAAAATGTCGCCAAAGTCGCCGGTTCAAATATTTGGTGTTTTGTATAAAATTCTGCCTTTGAAATACTACTTTGTAAAATTCCACCTCTGATTAGAAATTTCATCGTTCTGCTGTTATGGAAATCGTTGAAAACGAGCAATCGAGATTTGAAACAATTGCTGTCATGACATAAAAACAATAAATACTCTTATAAGAAACGAAATTGATGAGCATAACGAACAATTGACATGAAGTGAAAAAGCGCTGCTTTTACAATGAAGAAAAACTACATGTGTGTTCCTTTAAAATAACACTTGTCTCGGATAGAACGCAACCCGGGTATTTTGAGCAAATATTCAATACTTTTCCTACATCAAGAGCATGGTAACATGCTAGGGCAAGGGCATGCTATTATGTAAAGCGGTACTGAAACGTCCTATTTGAAGGATCTTTCACCTGCCTGGTCTTAAAAATGAGTTTTTGGAAAACAGAAAAATTGCACACCAAATAAACCTCAATATATCACCACTACGATGGGACTGTAATGTAGCCACATTTCTGTTTTACTTTGTAACAACATGTATCCAAAGAGTCCATAAAGAAAAAAGGTTAGACAGAAGGTTTCAAACGAAGATTATCCGAAAAGTATGCAGGCGGCGGCGGCAGCATATCCAAAACATTCAACAATGGTATGTAGTATGCCATAAACCCTCCGAGACAAGTATGGGCTAAACTGTTCGTTTATGACGTATTAAAAAGTGACCACATCGACAAATGTAAAACTGCAAGTAAGTCATTGACCGCTGAAGCAACAGATGTTCTTAATCAACCTCCATTTCCCAACTTAATTAAACATATGTCCCTCTTCCTTCTCTGGCTTGATTACACAGATGCCTCTCTCCCTTTTGTCTATCTATAATGCAACTACAAACGGTCATTTAATTCTACAAAGAGTAAAAATCTTCCTTCTTTGCTACCCATGACTACTTCTGTCCCGAGGAATATTGTTGTTTGTAATCTGGTGAAAAGCTGCCTGACTGTTGTGCCACATCAAAATATAGCTACATGAAATTCCACTTGGGTCGTTCGTGTTGTTAAGGACGGAATAATTTGTTTAAAACTGAGTCATGGAACCTGAATTGTTGATTTCCAAAACATACTGGGAGGAATTATGGCTGCGTGTACGTTTGAGTCTCATGAGGTGGGATACTGAAACACATCAAAACACAGAAATGCAGCAACTGTATTCTACCCTTGTTTAACACATGTTTTACATCCAACAATCGACCTACATCGAAGAGCTTTGAACAAGAACTCATCTACTCCAACAAAATTAAAACCATCGAAGCTTTCATCAAAGGGATAACTCCGACGTTCATTCAAATTTGGAAAAGCACTACATTGATGAGCAGAGCTCTTGAGTACCAAAGGAAAGAAGCACGCAAGAGTAAAAGACTAAGACATTCTTATCCTAAAAACGAAGGCCATTCACTTGAAGAATGAGTGATAATGTGTGTGGTGACTCAGCCACACCCTTTTATTGTTGTAAGTAGCAGCTGTAACGAAGAGAATGGCATTTATCCATCCCTCTTTAGATACCATTTTCATTAGCGTTGAAGCACGGGGTGGTGGGTTATGCCACGGTTGGTAACTCCCTAGGGCAACCACTGGCGATGAGGTGTGTCTGACGGAAGAATATCTTAAGTTCAAAATGGATTTACTATTGCGTGTTGCCTTGATGTTCTTCAATATCGACAAACTTATTGACTTATCAATACATACATATGCCTAAATTGTATCTTTGGAATGTTGTGAAATACATGATTATGCGGTGTGACCCTTGCTCCGTACATATCTCTTTTCCTCAGGGTAGCACCATCATGGCGTTATTACCCTCATTAAAAAGGCAGAATCCTCATGGTGTCGTCTAATTGTTAATAGATCAAGTCTGTGGCTTATCGTTTCGAAATAGCCTGAAATAACAGTGTGTTTCACAATATTCAAAACAATTCAATGCACTCTAGAAGCATCGAATACTATATTCAAAGCAACATCTATCATTATGTACTACTTCATTTCTGATAACGTGATTAATAAATCGACAAGTAATACAGAATATTACGCCAAAAAAGGAAACTATGTTTGAAACAATATTTTGTCTATAATGACAACAGAACACGTCTAAGGCTCATCGTTTGCAAATAGCCTGAAATAATAGACTATAGATCTGAAGAAGTCTGTTATAGACGAAACGTTGTCTCAAACATAGTTTCCTTTTTTGGCATAATATTCGTCATGCACTACCCCTCTCCCCTATGGAACAAACGATCAGTTTTACGTCGGTACCACTGAAATTCTAACACCTTACCATAATAGCTAGCACAGTATCTGCCGCTTCTTTAATAAATAATTTGTCTCATTTGTACTTATTCGCTTTTATTACGTCCTTCGTATTTTTTATAAACTTGAAATGTTTCCAGGCCACACGCCTTGCTTTCGTGGGTTTTTTGTTTTACAGTTTTTAAGTAAGTCTAGATTGTTAAATTTTAAAGCCTTTTAACACACCAAAGGAAAACTCGTCTTGTAAACTTTATGGAGAGCAATAAAGTGAGAAGCTTAAAAATGTGTTCTGTAGACTCCTGCTTTCTCAATTTTATCTATATACTTAAGGGGGGAAAGGTGTTGACCCCATGCGTGCGTGGAACAGAATGATTCATATATTCTATGACTTGTACTTATACATACTTACATACAATCATAAAGAAAAACTCGTTCTACGAGTAGGGAAGAAAGAAATTCAGCACTCAACAGTAAGTCGTAAGAATGAAAGACATCAACCGTTTCACTAAAACCCGTTAGAACTCTCTGATTTCTCGTGTACCCGGGCCTCTTCTTACCCCTTATCTCTTTACCCTACATTGAAGACCTCATAAGAAAATAATGGGCATTACACGTCAGTACACTTGGTTTGTCTCTTTCAAAATCCACCATATGTATTTATCTTTTGCGCATCACCATCTCCAACTACTTAATATATTTGTATTTATTTTTGTTTTACTCTACACCTCATCGGTACAATAGTGCGGAAGATACACAGCACTTTGTCACTGTCTTTTCATTACCTATTATCAGTATCATTATCAGCATCATTATTACGATTCAGTGAATTAGCAGCCTTGTTCTGTCTGATAGATTATATCGACAAACGATGTGTTTTTACAAGCTTACTACATTCCCAAGTAAGAATTACTACAATAATAAAGTGGTCATGGATTGTCAGTTTTCACCCCATCCTATCCCATCCTGTTGGTGAGATGATCCCCACTGAACTCTGTTGTCAACTGTTGGTCAACACTTTAGTACTGTAACTCTCTTCGTGCCCTTTACTTACCGTTTGTAGCGTCCTGTGGCTTTACATCTGCCATCGACTTGTACGCAAATGCAGTTGGAAATACCCTGCTCGCAAACCTTTGCATTAACGAAGTCTATTTCCGATGTAATCAATCCCGACTGTATGAGTATATCCTCAAATCATACGAGCACATGCATCACTACGAAGATCTCATATTTTTAGATTAGGTACCAGGCTCCAATATTGTGCATTATTTTCCTCAACGAACCATGGACAAATGAGCTGACGACTTCCATGAAGTTACACTAGTGATATAGCTCATTCGTGGGGTGTAGTGAGATACTGATGCGTGTCATGTGCACACATTAGGTGGTCTTTTTGTAGGTATTCAATACCGAACTGACAGGTGATAAAATCAGACAGAAAACGGTGAATCTGTCAACTTTAACTGCCAGAAAAAGTGTTATTTGGAATGTCATACCTTTATGCCTTAATGCAAAATCGTGCCAGAGTGCCACAGGGCAGTATTATCTCTCACCTTGCACACATACTGTTAAGATTTCTTCTAAAAACAAGATTGGGACTAATACCTGTGAGACGTACAGTCAAATAATCATAAGTTCATTGTCTGTTTTTAACCCATCTGACACATATCATCTAACTATGCTCTTCGATGAAAAGTTGTTGGAAATACAACGATGTATTTCACGGAAGATAACAGAGTTGTCTCGGGAAGTAAAGATGGGACACAAGGAAAGAGAAATGAAAGACTTAACGAAGGGCAGGAAATAAAGGTAAGTTAGTAAGTCAAATTAAAGAAGACAAAGCAATGAAAATAAATCGAACAAAGTTAATGAAGCATGGTCTAACACTTCCCCTACTTCCAAACAGGAATACGAAAGTAATAGGAATGGCAAAAGAAGCTTAGGACAAAGTGATAAAACTGATAAAGGAAGTAATGGAGAAAAAAATACTGAAGATTGTACTTTCTAGTATATAACAATAAGGAACTGAAATATGAACATGAACAGGAGAGGAGAGGAATAAAGTGGAGGATTGAAAATTTGGTTCTACAGTAGAATAAAAAGGTTAAACGGGGAAAATCACGGATACTGAAACGATATTTGGGGTTGCAGAAGAAAGAATTCGTCTAAAAGTCATACAAACATGGAGGAAAGAATGGATTGCGCATGAACTCCAAGCATGAAAACTTGCTAACATCAGCAGTTGAAGAACGTTTTAAGCGGAAAAAAAGCTAGAGGGGAATAATGATTGGGAATGCTTGAAACCATAATAAACGGGCAGTGGTGTACGCAGACTTTAGAGCAGGAAGAGAGGTATATAGGCTTTAGAGCAGGAAGAGATGTATGCAGGCTTTTGAGCAGAAAGAGATGTATATAGGCCTTAGAGCAGAAAGAGGATGTATGAAGGTTTTAGAGCGGGAAGTTTTGTGAGATGAAAGCTGACAAAGGTCAGAAAAATTGAAAGAAAAACTTAACAAAAAAAAATCTGCCCTAACTACAATTTACATTGATAGACGCCTAAAGATCCTGAAGGATGCCCTGCTCTATACATTGACATTTTCAAACACAAGTAACACACAAGAGTTATTATGTTAAGACTGGGAGGTTAACAAACACCAACTGTGCAAAGATGACTTACCTGTGAAGAAAACGTACAGACAAGATAGTCTGTATCGGATAATAATTCGATATCTGAGATAACTCCATGGAGAGAATCTTCGGAATATCTGTGCTCCAGCCCAGCTAGTTTAGACACTTTGTTATCACTAAGAAATTCATATGATGGATACCTGTAGAGAAGAAATAACATTCACGGTTATTACAGTATCCTACAATCTTCAGACGAGAATACAACGAGCTTTATCACAGCTGACATGGTTCATAGGTTAGCAATGTTTGAAATGATATTTTGTAAGCATAAGTCAGTTGCCTCCGGTTTTTCACTGCGTAGAACTTGTAAGATCAGAAAATGGACTCCGGTTAGAGTGTATCAAACGGATCCAAAAGGGTTGGGCCCGAGGGGACGTCGACGAGTGGATGTAAGGGTCTTGAGCCTTGACATCTCGATCATTTCCTAACTGCCACTATATGAAAGCTTCTTAAACATTAAAGAAGCAATCATTGAAACACTTTGTAATAATTCGCCTGTATTGCTATGTAACCAATGATTATACGAAGAAAAACAACACGGAAAAAATAGGGGAAACGGCAAAAAGCTGTTGCAATAGCAATATTGATTGTAGATTAGAATCAAGAAAATAAACATAAATTAAATACGGTTTGCAGTAATCTTAAATTAAGGGGCAACTAACTTTTTCTTTGCTTCCGGTAAAACGGAGTCGTCATCTGATGCAAGGAATACTCGTCGCTTGACAGGGCCTTCCTTTAACTCAATTCTCTTGAAATAAAGGTCTACCCAATGCATGTATTCATCTATGCTGTGATATGCTGCTTCCAGATTGATTTTATCCGTACGCCTTACTTGCACTCTACAAATTAAAAATGTTTAAAACATTGGTATAAAAAGTATTAAAAAATAGTAAAAACTAAAAGTAACATAGGAAGTAATGAAAGATGCGAATGATCATATTTCTTGACCAGGTCTCAACTTTGTGCAACATGTATCTCTTTACCAATTCGACTTCGCATCTGAGTAATCTGTATTGCACCATGGCGCCATTACATGGAAATTTAATGCTATTGAATCAGAAGATGCCGTCAATCAATAGAACATTCGGAGGTGATGGGTCTTGCAACACTGGCGGACGTTCCGAGACGCTGGATCAGAGAATCTGGCTGACAGATAGAAGGTGAAGGGGACTGGTGTCATCTAGTGGATGCTCAGTATTACTATATCATAAGATATCGCCAAGAAAAAGAAAGTTCGGAGGTGTCAGGGCCTGGCACCACAAGAGGACCTTCAAAGACAATGTATCAGAAGATGTGGCCGACAGATAGAACGCTTAGAGGTGAACGGGCCTGGCATTATCAAGTGGATCTACAGTGCTACTATATCGGAACATATCGCCAACAAACAGAAAGTTCGAAGCTGTCAGGGCCTGGTACCATCAAGAGTACATTCCGAGACACTGGATTATTGGAGGATGTCACTAACAAATTGAACGTTTTGGTCTTGGTATCATAGCCTGTAGTCCACACTATATTACATCATGAAAACTTATGTATACAAGATATGTGAATTACTGCTTTGTTACAGTTAATAATACTAATAAAGTTTCGAGGGTACTACCGTATAAGCAACAAAAGCATTCAAACAAAAGCTCACGATTGAACGAAATATTAACAGTAAGTTACCATCTCTGGACGTGTCGCTTAGTAACGACTAGGGCTCAAATCGATTCAGTACCACTGTCTTTTGGAAAAGAACAATGCCTTACTTTTGAGTTTGGGGACCATCCCTTCCGCGCCATGTGATGTGAACATGACAGGAATGGCATCCATCTGTTTGAAGTGCATTGAAAGTTGACAAGTGTCATCGACAAGAGAGAATATGAGATAATACGATGAGATTATCAATTTACAAGATGGCATTGATTTTTATGTTGCGCGTTTTATCAAATGATCTCTAAAAAACACTGGATCGAGCATCTTCCGTCTCAAAGTGAGGTCAGTTGTTGAGCGCCATTTCAGTCCCCTTCACACAAAGCTTATAAACAATGTTACCGTAACATGGCGGACCTTCCCGCGCTATTTTTACTAATGTGGACCAGTACTCGTAACTACACTTTTTCGCTGTTAGAAGGAATGGGAAGCCCGATCCAGTCTTTTTCTGAGATCAATGGTTTTATCGAACAGACGGGTTACTTTCGCAGACTCGAGATAACGGATAATCATCGTATATTTTCTGAGTTTAGAATACCAATCAGTCACATTGAGTCACGTTCCGAAATCATGAGTTCCAGCACTAGAAACACGTATAATTCGTACCTCTGATGGCCCTCGAAGATGTAAATGTATTCTGGGAAATTTTCATACTTTCTTATCAAACTTTAGCATTGTTACCCTTGAATGCCAATTGCTGAATTAACGTGAACTGTAATGCCTCAATACAAATTGATAGCAACTATTGTTATAGAGCAGTTCTTACCATAAAATAATTATGGAAACTTTGCATACTTAATTTGGAAACAAACAATCATAATTAATTATAATTATTATAAACTTATTAATGGTAGCCAGAACAATCGAAGAGTGAAGACATCTTGTAATAACTCACGAACAAAACAACTAAGTATATTCAATTCAAAACATTGAGCTTTAAATTACCCTAGTTTATTGTAATTTATGCGTCGCTATTGTCCATATCAATGAAGAGAAGGCAGTACCTACCCAACTATTGGAGACATAAAGCCAAGCCTATCTTTCTTCCGTTGTATTTCTTCTTGCATTTCCGGTTGAAATCGAAATAAATACTTAGCAAACTGTCCAATCCACCATAAAAAAGGGTCTCCGTGAAATTTCTCTAAGGTTGGAGCAAACTCTTTAGGAATGGAGAGCGGCATGTGTCGAGGTCTAGGAAACAACGAGTCCACGATAGGTAAATGTATCGTCCCAGCATTGCTGTCCAAGCTGCCTCCCCATTCAATATTTTGCATCGGTACCTGATTGCACGTTTTTGAGATAGGTTTAAATACTCCCTCCCACCCTTTTTGAGAATACCTCCACCCTACAGAATCGATAATCATGGTCCGTTTCGTTGAATAAGCTAGAATGAAACAGTAGAGTACATGGTGCATCTGGCAGCCATAGCCACATCCTTTATTAAGGGAACAGATCAACTTCTTGCCATACTGGCAATCATCCGGATTTTGAAGTCTATGGATTCTAGTTTGAACCAAAAGGCTAAGATCTTGCTCTAGTTTCTTCCGCTGATCTCCCATTCCATTTAAAGTCCTTAATTTTTCCAAATCGTTCACTGTCATTCTTTGCAAGTCACCAAAAAATGTTAACAAACGATCTAACCTCCCTGAATAGTTTTCACCGACTAATTTCTTAATTTTATTAACCTCCCCAGATACCACATACCACATCTCCCGCACACTATTTTCTACTTTCCGCCTTACTACCTCTTGGTCATTATCTAAACCCCTTTGTGATTTCAATGTATTTACAAGTCCCTCAAGTTCCACTAACCTATTTTTATAATCTCTAATTTGCTTTTTATATTCTGTAGAAGAGGAATCATCCTCTTCTCGTGTGGTCCTTTTAACTTCGGTTTGTAACGCAGTTAAACTTCGCTCGAAAGATTCTTTTCGTAGTTTACTATTTTCACGCTTAAGGAAATCCACCTCACCAACGACTCTCCGTAATTCCATTGAAGATTTCTGCGAATCCTCCACCAGCTGATAAAGATTCAATCCCATGTAAATCAGCACCATTAGCCATACGAACATAATACTCCATACGTAACGAATGACTTTACTCATCATTATTGCAGAATACGATGTCAGCGCAAGCTTTATTATCCTTACGTTAACACCTTTCTTAAAAACATTTCTAATGCGTTGTCATGATCGGGTATGACAACCTGCAACCAAGATAGTTGAGATCTGTCCATTCTTCTCCAGTGTATCAAACAACTGCCACTTATTAACTTCTCAGGATCTTGTCATCACTAAAACAGAGACGAATACTGCATTAAGATCTTGCGAGTTCAAACAATGTTACGGATGCTATGAAGAGAATTGTATGGGGCACTGAACTTCAGTAACTCTACTCCTTATGCGGGCAGTTGATATTGGATCTATCTTCCCAGGCAGGACGTGTATGGAATCTACGGTAGAAAGTTTAATTTAACAGCGGGCCGGCATAATCCTAGCTCAGGTGATATTATTATTGGAAACCAACTGTCATATGAAATCTAGGTCTGGTACAAAAGATCCAGAAAATTTAAATTCAAAAGTCTGCACTACAATTGCGTCCGCAGCCTGTGGACGGTGTCTTAGATTAAGAAGTATCTTGATTCCAAAAATGGAAAGCCTTGTTATTATTACATCTATATCTGTAGAACTCTCTAAATATACAAACATATATATATGTATATATATATATATATGTATGTTTCTGATGAAGAGTTCATCAAACGTTATTT
>JAAAKL020005049.1:0-19937 GCA_010016065.2 Carybdea cf. marsupialis auct. non (Linnaeus, 1758)
ACCAAATTTTTGCTATCCTGCCCTCAAACGAGGCTGATTCCTCTCTGCTAATCAGGAGGTACAATGAGAGATCGCAGAACTAAAAGGAGTTTTAACATTGGAATTTCAGAAACTCTTAAACTACCCTCGCACAGCAGTCCATGTCAAGCTGTTTCCTATAAAATATAACTGCCATACACAATAAAGCCCGATTCTATATGTCAGAAATAGCATTTTCCAGATTATCTCTGTAGATATTGGGTAGAATGTGTTACTTCTACCCATTGGTAAAACTGTTGCAACTGCTCATAAAGTTTGCCTCGTCAAACTTAAGCAGACTAAATCGGCTACCCCACCTCTTCAGTCTTAACACTAGAAGCTAAAGGTATGTTTGAAATCCTCCCATTCAATCAACCTCTGAACAAAGCATACAGGTCTCATTTGATGCTTTGAGCGGAAAAGTCAGTTCAGTCACATGAACCCAAGACGGAGAACATTTTGTTCGAAATTTAGAAAGTGTCGATAAATCTTGCTGCGTATATAAGGTTTTTTAAGTAGTGTAGAGCGAAGACGTTTCAAAACTGTTAAACCATGTTTATAGGCTCTTTCATTCTTTATGATACGTTGCTACTCCTATTGCATTTACCTCTACTGATAATCTTTCCTAATTGATGATTCTAATAGGATTTAGTTAAGTGCTGTTTAGTCCTTACAAATCCTGAAGGCCTTATTCGATTTATGTCACCTGTATCATGAGTAAGTATAAAAGATTCTCGATTTACGAGGGTGTATTTAAACGTGTGCGGAAAGATTGCGAACCTTCATAACACAACTGAATCTCTTGTTTTCTTTCCCCCTCTCATCTACTCATCGATTATTTTTGCTGCTGTAGAAAAGGGTAGGAACTATTCAGAAACATTCAGGTAGTCAGGTCCGGGGAGGGCAAGATCATGGGCAATGCGATTTCTCCAAAACTCTCTAGTTAAAAGGAAAACAAGTAGAGTTTGCACCGTTATATTCTTAAAACCTTTCTCCCACCCTACTGAAATTGCTCCTGCAATTCAAAGTTTTTCACTTCTTTC
This sequence comes from Carybdea cf. marsupialis auct. non (Linnaeus, 1758), assembly GCA_010016065.2. Taxonomy (NCBI): domain Eukaryota; kingdom Metazoa; phylum Cnidaria; class Cubozoa; order Carybdeida; family Carybdeidae; genus Carybdea; species Carybdea cf. marsupialis auct. non (Linnaeus, 1758). Next base: position 1,062 of record JAAAKL020005049.1, read on the forward strand.
CTTTTTTCAAAGTCCAAATTAATTCATATTTATGAAAACTACATTTTAAAATTATGATGCATCGTTTGAATAAGTAACATCGTTTATTCCGAAATCCCCTCTGCTTAATATGTTAGATCATCTTTATATTGAAAAGATGTACACCTGATCTCTGAAAGCTTTACTTTACTCCAACTTCCAATTTTCAAACCAGAATGCACCTCATTCGCTGAGACATTAACAGGAGTTGACTATTTTTGAGAAGAAGTTGTGATGTCAAGTAATTAATGACAGGTTGCAATTATTGGACATGAGCGGCGTCGATATAAAAGATACAAAACAGTAGTAAAATGGCAAGATCCAAACGCTGGCATTTCTTCTCTTTACCCTTTGCAATCAAAAGTATCCAAGAAAAAGTAACACATTAAGCAACTGTTGCTTGAAATGTCATCATCTCTTTTACCCTGAATAAGTATTGTACCTGAGTATAACAATTGGAAAGAATATAATAGTCTTGAGAACTGCGGAAAACTTGAATATCCCAAAGTAAACATATCCATGCCAATGTACTAAACTGTTTAAGACAGGTAGTAAAATTGGCATTATGTGGGGCACCATCAAAGTCTGAAATAAGTGAGGTTACAATACTGTGATACCATTTTATATTCTGTTTACTAATGAAATGTACCCTGAAACATGTGGCGACTCGATTCTTAAGTTCCGGTTGCTATAAAAATGTTAAAAAGCATCTGCATAGACCCTATTTTTTCTAAGAACAGGTTATAAAAGTGCATTTATTAGGCCTATCAAAAGCGGAAACACCTGAATTCTTTCAAAATTTGCAAATTTACTGTATAACACAAGCTATTTATTTACCTTCGCCCCCTAGTGATGATGTGTCTAGGTGAAAAAACGAAACATCGAGACGATTAAATGGTTAAAAATTGTTAGCTTTTTTCTATTTAACTTGTTGCCCAATCTAAGGTATCATCAACCTGATGAAACCTGCTAGTTTCAGATGCCCACCGGAACGTAACAGTGCAAATTTAATATCGTGATTTTCGAGATAAAAAGCTAATATAACAACTCCTTTATTCCAAACAACCATTAAGCATTTCTAAAGATAAATTTAGTAGCAATTAAAACTTTTCTTCTTCAGATGACGATGCAAACTGTAGTCGAACCAGGTGATTATGGAAACTCTTAAATATGATCAGATTAACTATAGTCCTACAATAGTTTACATCCGGTATTTACAATACACAGAAGTGAGTAAATACGTGCATGTGATCAGAAATGGCCGACAAATACAATTATAAATAGCAGGGAAAGCACAGCAAGTACATGTGCACGAATTACGTACCAGTACTACATCGTTAGGGACGATTATCAAGAACAGAAGTCAACGGTAACACAAAGAGTAACAAAAGCCTCTGGCTACAAGTAGAGCACAGAAGGGAAGTGTCATTCAAATAAATAAAGAATCAATATAATCTAATGAATGCAATAAATTTAGGGAAGTATATGACTTGTAGGTATAAGGAATGAATATTAAATGTAGAAAAGAAGGGATACTGATAGTTCAAGCTGTAGTCGGACAGAAAAATGTTGAAAGTATTCCAATGAAAGACAACAGATAGAAATAAAAATATAATTTGATGGCAAAGTTTTGAAAGAGTTAAGTAGACTGTTTTAATCTTTGCTTACACAGTAACCATTTGAAATAAACTCTCTGAGGGGGCCTGGATATGCAATAAAACAGTTTAAAGCATAGACTTTGGCCAAACAGAATTCATCTATAAAATGGATCTGAAAATTTTAACCACGGGGGATAATTGTTAAATATTTTAAAGCCCTCTTGGCCTTCTGTTATTCAAACATGTAAGTACAAGCTTTGTAGAGTTAGAAGAGGCCCTTCCGTCCCTCCATAAAACGGTGAAATGGTGCAATATAGATTCCAGTTAGCCAGATGATAGTGTAACATAAAATCTTAAGAAGAAGTAGAGTTTTCATTTGTTGAATCAAAAAATTTGTTTTCACGATTTTACTATGTTACATGAAACCAAGCATTTTTAATCTGACTGAAACCAGTTTGAAAACTATTTGTCACAGGACAGTTATAAACCTCTCGATTTGTGTATGAAAATTTTTTGTTCTTAATGACCAACTACCATGAACTTAGAAATTGGACAAATTGTACTGATGGCACAATCAAGGTTACATAGTAACTGCTTTTATTCTCTTGTTTTGGTTATTATATTATATTTTAGTTCATAACATCAGAACCATAATGTACATCATAACACAAATACCATCGCAAGAATATTCAACTGTTACAACTAATGACAATAAATGACGATTGTAGATGTTTAACTGATATATTAATCCTAGTTTATGCGATTTTGTTTAAAAGGCGAGTGAAAGAAAATATGAAAAAAGGCAGATCAAGGCACCAAAATTAATTTGAAAAACAAATTCTATCATTAGCCAGACATTCTAAGTATTCATTCTCAAGCTATTTGGTAACAATTATTTCACACAAATAGTGGGAATAATATCGTCATTAATATTTTAAAGTAGCATAATTCCAACACATTTCCATGAAAGTCAAAAAATTCAGCCGAACACCGGTATGGGAGAAATTGCAATAAAGATAAGCAAGGAGGAAATTTAACTCTCTGGAAAGAAAAAGGTTCAATACTCATATTTAGTTTCTCATTTAGGAAAATGAAATTTGTCTCTTAAAGCATTTTTGCATTAATATATTTGTCACTCTTCCATTGCATTTGTCACCAAATTTTTAGGGACACTATGATTCTCTTATTTTCTAGCTACTAGTACCCTGAAGTACATAATGCCATATTGATATGAGTTTAACACCCCTCGCTATTCTACAGACTAATAGCACCTTGATTGAAGGATCATGATGTGACAGGTACATTAGTGACACTCTGGGATATCTATACGAATTTTTGGTTGAGCTTGTGGTAGTCACCGTTCATTACTTGATTCCTCTTATCTTAACATTGATGTTTACCTTTTCAGATCAAAGGCACGGTCGCAGTATGCATAAGTGCCATGAAAACCTCTCCAGGTGGCCACTTGCTTGCCGTTTGTTCCTAGCGCAGTGTGAAAGATATTTTGAAGCACATGGACGGTTAATTGGGCAAAATCCTAGAAGAAGCATTCTTGTTTCTTTACTCCTGGTAGCATTGCTTGGACTTGGATTGCTAAATCTGCGAATAGAAACAGAGACTGAGAAATTGTTTGTACCAACTAACACCGAAGCAGAAAGTGCACTTCAAAGCAGCAAGCCATATTTTGTGAATTTGCTAAATAGCAGAGAGCAAGCCATAATATTTCAGCGTAAACCTGGATACAATTTGCTATCAAAGGAGTGCGTTAGGGAAGCAAAGCTCATAGTATCAGCTTTTATTGATAACGGGAAGTATCAAGAATTATGTGTCAACAGAGCAAGATACATAAACGCTTCCATTTTCTATGATCTTTTACAGCCTTGCTTCCTAGTAAATCCGTATGAGGTTATAGTAAATGACACAACAGCAGCTGAGGATATGGTGGCTGCACTGAAAAACAACTATACACTTATGTCTAATGGCAGGACCATGCTCGACAATAAAATGTCCATGTTTCCAGTCGACTTTCCCGCTGTATCGATTAACAATGTCGCAGGGTTGAGGGTTGTTCTGTACCTGAAAGAATACACTACAGACAACGAGAAGAAGGAAGCATTGGAATGGGAAAAATCGTACATTGATAAGTTAGAAAAGGAAAAAAAGTCTGCAAAATGTTTTTCAGTAACATTTACAGCAAGAAGATCTTTGGATGATGCCATTCTTGATAGTTCAAGCAGTGATGTAGGCATTGTGTCCATTGCATTTGCTCTCATGAATATTTTTACATCTAACTCACTGGGCAAGTTTTCCAATTCTATTCGTGGACACTCATTGCTGGCAATGTCGGGAATTTACACAACAGCTCTTGGAATTTTGGCCGGGTTTGGAATCACTATTCTTATAGGAACACCATTTACTAGCGTGGTAGGCCTGCTGCCTTTCTTGATTTTAAGTGTTGGAATCGACGACATGTTCATCATTATAGACGAAATAGATACTTTACCACTTTATATGTCTCCAGAAAGACGAGTTGGCAGTGCCTTGGCAAAGGTTGGAGCTAGTATCACCATGACAACTTTAACTGATATCGTAGGCTTTGCAGTTAGTGCTTCTAGTGCGTTCCCTGTTATCCAATACTTTTGTATCTTTGCAACAATAACATTTACAACGGAGTTTTGTTTACAAATGATCCTCTTCCTCGCTCTTCTCACGTATGACGCAAAGCGCATCAATGCAAGTAGAAGGGATTGTCTACCATTTTGTAGAGGTCAGGATAGACAAAGATGCTCGAAAGTTCCAAGGACGCCAATTTCAAAAGTTGTTATGAAAAAATATGCTACGTTTCTTGTTTCTGTTCAAGGAAAAGCATTCGTGCTGTTCACATCTATGGGGATGCTTGTATTGGGGCTTTATGGATGTCTACATGTTGGCGAGTCGTTTGACAGAAGAACTTTAATTAAAGATGGAAAGTATTTGACCCATTACTTGGATAACTTTGAAAAGTTCTTTCCCCAAACTATCGAAGTCAATCTTGTACAAAATGAAAAGGTTGATTACAGCAACAAACAGATACAGACAGAAATCCTCAGAGCCCCTAAACTTGCTATAGCAACTGGTTTCTATAAAGCTGAATACAGATCTTGGCTGGAGGATTTTCTGAAGTGGAGTGAAGAAAGTAGTATTGATATAGATGGAGAGATGTTTAAGAAAGCATTGGGAATATTTCTTGAAAACCCTAGATTTGCTTCATTTAAAAGAGATGTTCGTTTTGACTCGAGAGGAGATATTGTTGCTAGCCAAACACAAATTTTTATGAAGCAAACTACGAGTTCCATATTTCAAAGAGATGCCATGATAAAACTTCGAGAGGCATTTAAAGAGAACAAAATAACGCTCATTCCCACATCAGATCCATTTATCTATTTTGAGCAATATGCTGCTGTTACCAAAGAAGTCGTTCGGAACATTTGCATAACGGCCGCTATAATTTTATGCATCACCGCGCCATTCTGCATGTATTTTTCCATTTCCCTTTTACTGCTACTTGGCTTTGTAACTTTATTGATCAATCTCGTTGGACTGATGTATTTTTGGAATGTCACCATTAATGCTGTGTCAATGATAAATTTGGTGATGTCGTTCGGTTTCACAGTGGATTACAGTGCCCATATTGCATATGCTTTTGTGACGTCAGGCGAGGAAAAAGCAGACAGGAAAGTTGTGGACGCAATGTCAAGTGTTGGTGCTAGCGTATTTTTTGGTGGATTTAGTACTTTTCTTGGGATGATTACTCTTGGTTTGGCTTCCACAGAAATATTCCAGATATTTTTCAAAATGTTTGTCGGGATCGTCATTCTCGGGCTCTTTAATGGGCTTGCCCTTCTCCCAGTTTTATTCGCATTATTCGGAGATTTCTTTCTTTTCAAGAGAACAGATTTTGCTTTCGCTTTCAAATCTAAGTCTACGAAGAAACGAGGAGGGGGTGGCTTCTCTAATGTTAAAATGAAAACGTTGAAAGCTAAACCATATGTATCTGTAGTAGGAATAGCCGCTAGATTTCCAACTGCAAGAAATAAAGACGAATTTTGGAAACTGTTAACTGAAGGCAGAAATACTCTTAGTGATTACCCTTCCTATCGGAAACTGCAAAGGAAAAGGTTTAAAGATATGTACCACCCATTTCGAACAGTAAGAGGCCGGCTATACGTCACGGCAGGCTCCTACATGGAAGATATCGATAAATTTGACAACAATTTTTTTGGAATTTCCCACTCTGAAGCGAAAATGATGGATCCACAACAAAGAATACTGTTGCAAGGTGTCTTTGAGGCCATCGAAGATGCTGGATTAACACTTCAAGAATTGCAGGCTGTAAATACTGGAGTTTATGTGGGATCAATGAATTTGGATTACACATCTCTTATTGGAGACGTTGGGAACACTGAAATAAATCAATTTACGGGGACGGGCACTTCATCCGCTATCATTGCAAATAGAATATCCTTCTCTCTAAATTTGCAGGGTCCTAGTATGACTATAGATACTGCTTGCTCAAGTTCATTAACGGCCCTTAATATCGCATACGAACATCTAAAGAATGGCAAATGTGACATCGCCATAGTTGCTTCATCAAATGTAATTCTGGATCAAAATAAACAAACTATAATTAGCCAAGCAAAAATGCTTGCTCTTGATGGTCAAAGCAAAGTATTTGATGTCCGTCGAGATGGGTATGGTCGCGGTGAAGGTATGGTCGTTGTAATTTTAAGGCCAAGGTCCCATATGCTTTCAGATGATCACAGTATTTACAGCAACATCTTGGCTTGTAACGTCAACAACGATGGACAGTCCGCTATCCCAATGACAGCACCGAGTGTTGATGGGCAAGGCAGACTTTTTAAGATAACTTGCATGGAAGCTGGTATCTCACCGAATCAAGTGAGTTATGTTGAAGCTCATGGAACTGGTACTGTTATCGGTGACCTTGTTGAAACACAATCAATATCAGATGGGTATTGTTTGCATCGAGACGCTTCTAGTCCTTTGCGAATTGGCAGCGTAAAGTCAAATGTTAACCACACCGAATCAGTGGCAGGGCTTGCGGGGCTTGCAAAAGTTTGCCTTATGATTAAAAAAAAGAAATTTCTGCCGACAGTTGGAATAGAAGAGATAAATGAGGAGCTTAATTTAGGAACGAAGGCGCTCGTAGTCCAGCAAAATGTTGAGGATTGGAAAGTTGAAGTTTCAGGCAACTCCAGATGTGCAGCTATCAATTCATTTGGATTTGGTGGAAGTAATGCACACGTTGTAGTGGAGGAGCCACATTTCGACAAAAGCTCGTCTCCTCGTGAAGCAAATAATGTAGTTGTTCAGCCCGATTACAAAGTCATTGTTATTTCCGCAAGGTCGAAGGTGGCTCTTCGGGAGCAAGCAGATGGTTTTTCAAAATGGTTATCTGAGCAAACGGACGATCCAAAACATATAAAAGACATTTGCTACTCGTTATGTGAAAGGCGAACAGCCCATAGTTATCGAGGCTGTGTCGTATTTAAGGAACGACAGGAAGCTGTTGACAGCCTAAAGGTTTTAGCCACAGACGAAATAGCAGGGGAGTTCAAGCACCGTTTGTCATTTGATAGGGTTAAATACAATCTACCAAAAGTTGCATTTGTTTTCGGTGGGCAGGGCTCTGAGTGCGATAAGATGATTGACCTTTTATCTGAACACGATGAATTGAAACGCATATTTGACTTAGTAGACAAGGAATTGTCGACAGTTTCTGTAGCAGCCTCATTGCTCGAAGATATTAAAGTCACTGAAAGCAATGCCATTTCATTTCCGGATGTAGATATCCAGTCCCGGAAAAATAATGCTCGTAGTGCTCTAAGTGATCTCACAATCCTGCAACTGTCAATTTTCAAAGTCCAATACGCTATTTCTACAATGCTAATGAACAGATGTGACATTGTTCCTACGGTAGTGCTTGGACATAGTTTGGGTGACATTATTGCTGCATGCATTTCTGGCTGTATATCACTTCGCAATGCCATAGAGATTATCATCATCAGGGCAGAATTACAAAATGCCTGTAAAAAGGATGGTAAAATGGCAGCTCTAGGTAAGCAATTCATATTTAAGCATTCGTATTAACGTACATCGTACATCGTATGTAACCAAAGATATTTTTAGATTAGATGCGAGATCCCTTCCGTGTCAAGTAGATAGATTAGAGAAAGTTTGTTATCCTTTGAGTCTTTTAGAAGCACATCCTCAAACATGTTTCACCTATACCGAAACTGAAGTGGAAATGGGTAGAAATGTACGTTACTCAATATCTGACTTATTATCTTGTGAGGTACTTGCCCAATCTTCTAAGCACTTTCTGAAGGACCCTACACCCTACTCAGTGGTATTTCATATCATTTTCAATGGTGTCGTTAACATTAGCCCACGAGAAAAGTCACGCACAAAGAACAAAAGACGTTGATGGACAAAGACACTGGAATTGAATGGGGGTTTCTTACCACAGATCATGCGACTTGCAGATAAAATATCTCCTTGCAGTTAGTTTTGTATACATTTTCCTATAACTCTATGTAGATTTGGTTGTTTTTAGATTCCGAGGGACGGAAAGGGGAGTTAATAGGCTCGCAACTATATTAATACTGATAACTGACGGAATACGTATCGTTTAGACATTAAAATTGACAGGTATCTTAATTTATTTTAACAGTAAAGATGTTTTTGAACTTGAGGGTTGTGATGTCACTTATCAACGGAAGTTGACAAGTATTTAAACATTATTTGAAATTCCATTTTTGGAAAATTGTTTTGAAATGTTTAATTTTTAACTTTAAAGGGTAACAAATATATTATTGATCAAAAATAGTTATTTTTCATGCAGTTAAACATGTTTGTACCAATAAACAGGTTTGCTCTAAGTGTTTTATCCGTAAGCATTTCGTTGACTTCCTGGGTGAAACTTTGTAGGGGGTAATCATGACATTATCGTAAGCAAATTTGGAAATATTTACCTTGAAATCTCTCCTAAATATGATTGAAGAGAAGTACGAAAGTTCCAAATACATGATTCGGGAGCGTCTTTTGTGAAATATTAGGGAAATATAGAGCCGCAGGCCTACTCCTTGTCTCCAACCTGGATCACTGATCTCTAGAAAGAAATTGATCGAGCTATGCCATTGTCTCCAGCAGCGAAAAAAGTGTGATCATAAATACTAATCGCCAGAGGTCACAATAGTGCGGAAAGGTCCACCATGTTATGTCACATCGTTTAAAAGCTTTGCTTGACGGGAACTGAAATAGGGGTCTGGGGTCTGACGACTGGCCTCGCTTTGAGACGGGAGATGCTCCACCCAGTGGTTGTTAGAGATCAGTGGTCTGGACCAGATTAATTTCCTTAATATGATTTTATTCTAAACTCCAACTCCCAATTAATTTTATTCTACTTAATTCTAGGTAATAGAATAAATTATACCCTTGCAGATTTCACATGTAAGTAACAAATATTCACGGCGTTTTCAGTATTGAAGTAGCCAAAAGCTTCTTACAGAAATTGATAGGACATGAATGTAATGCAACACGTGTGTTACTATTTTGGCCGACAAAGTACAAAGTTTTGGTTTTTTTTATGAATACAGCTTTCGAATGCGCAGTATAAAACTGGAGAACGTTTGGTAAAACGAATCCGTTCCGCAACGCAAGGGATGAATGTCTCTATTTTCCCAAATTTAACTCTAATTAACTCAAGTTAGCGTAATTGATTAACAACCTGAAACACTATATGTATTCGACATGTGATTTTCAACAATGGTGCAAAAACAATATCGATAATTAAGATTGATTTCCAAGCTTTTAGATATATAGTGAGTTGCAATATCAGGATCACCTCACCTGCTCATGTGAATTGGCGAGAAAAAGTTTAAACCAAGAGTTTTCTAGATTAAAGTGAGGAGCAGTAACAATCGTTTTGGCACCGTAATGCTACTAGTCCTAAAATGGCAATGAAATACTATTACACCCACCCCCACCCTGTGATCAAGGGTTAAACCCATTCTAGCAGAGCAATGTTCTACATGCTTAGCTTTATAGAACTTTACAAAAAAGGTTAGTATCTTGTATTGTAAAAATATGATCCCGATTCCAAGTTATGCTATGTTTAGTGACGTTTAAGTTGTCTGTACACTTTTTTAATACAGAAATGTCTGCTGACGAGGCACGTGCGATGCTGGAGGAATCGGATCTAGAAGGGAAAGTTGATATTGCTGCAATTAATGATCATGACCATGTAACAATTTCGGGAGACAGCGAAGCAGTTGAGAAAGCAGAGGCGTTTGTATGCAACAAAGAGCGAGGCATCTCTTGGCGTAATCTAAATGTTGCTAAAGCTTACCACAGTCATCATATGGATTCCATCAAACCCCTTTTCTGGAAGCATATAAAAAAAGTAAAATTCAAGTCCCGTTGGACAACTGTCCAGTTTATTTCATCTGTTTATGCCAAATGCATGAAAGCAGAAGAACTTAACATTGCCTATTGGTGGGACAACATAAGGGAGCCTGTAAACTTTGCTGGTGCGATGGAAGCAATTCGTGATCTCGGGTGTCAGATTATTGTAGAGCTCAGTCCAAAACCTGTACTTAAATCGTACCTGTTAAATATGTGCAAGAGCTTTTCAATGGAATCAAGGGGGGTGGAGTATGAAGTATTGACAGCCCTCCCAAGACCAAAAGAAGAAAAGAAAATCGAGTTCCTCTTCTCAAATTGTGTTGGACAGATGTTCAACGTCGGGCTTAATGTGAACTTTTCAAAACTGTTAAACCTATCGGAAGCTGATTTTGTGCGGTATCCACCATATGCATGGCAGGAAACATCTTGCTGGTTATCGGAGAAAATTGAAGAAAGCAGTCAGAAGACTCTTCTCGGGAATCTTGTGGTACGTGAAATTGATAGAGCTCTAAATGCCATGTAATGTCATTTCATATTATTTCACTGTTGATAATAAGGATAAATCTATAACCACAAATAAACTCCATGAAGAAGACATCATCTTGCAGAAAACACAACAAATTTTTAGTAACTTTTTGTTGCTATCTTGTGAAGTATCTAATACATCAGTCTAACCGCTCCCTTGCCATTTTTCTTTTTTGCATGGGAGACTAGTGATCGTTATTTTAGAAAAAAGTTATATCTATGTGTGTGTATGTGTGTGTGTGTCAATGAACTACTGCTTATGTATAAGTTTAAACTTTTAATGATTTCCATTGCTATTGCATGATTTCTGTCATCAAAAAATGTAAACTTTGTGATATTTTAATTTTTTTTCCATAGAGTAACGATCATAACGGTAAATGTGTGTACGAAAGTGAAATTGATTCCCAGGCATTTCAATGTTTATGGGACCACAAACTTGTCGACATTGGCCCTGCCTTTCCAGGGGCGGCATATGTAGAAATGGCACTAGAGGCTGTCCTGATGGGACGTAAGCTGCAATCTGTCGAAATACGAGACCAAAGCTTTGACAACCTCTTGACTCTGCCATATAATGATATTCAGCTGTTAAGGACTACCGTACATAATCTTGAAAATTCCAACGAGTTCAAGATTTCAATTGATAAGATCATCGAGGACGGGGAGCTCATGCTGGCAACTTCCAAAGTAAAGACATTTTTGCCAGAAAACAAAGGATTAACACTGGCTGAATTAGGTAAGGAGTAAACTATTCCAAAATAGCCGCTCTAATTTTCAGAACCTGTGAATCGGGTGATGTTTGTTCAATAACATTCTATTTGACATTCTATAGAATGACATTGTGTTTTGTTGCAGGTATATGTCCTTTCCCAGTTGAAAACATTTGAGATTTGCATTCAATTTTGTGGTACCAGTTGAAACCAGATCAAAGCCTTTCCAAAATATTGTTTGTACTTGTCTCTGACGAAGAAGTTAAAAGCTAAATAGCTGTTATAAATGTAAAGGGGAAAAAATAAAAAATGTTTAGATTTCGGGCACTATCAGCCTTAAAGATCTTGCTTTGAAATGTTTTCTCCTCTAAAAATATTGATAGTTGTGATAAATATCAATTATGTAAGAGTTAGTTTGAGTACTTATTTTGTTAAAGGAGATTATTTGGGTAGTCATTTTTCCCGATGCGTAATAGAACATGACTGTACAGCAGCATGAATATCTACGTTCTTTCATCTGCTAGTATTATCTTATTGGTTCTGCATTCCTAACAACAAATTAACAGCAGTTGCAGCAGCCCTGTTTTTATCTAATCAAACGTGATTATTTTCACTTGCTTCATTCGTAACTAGTGAGCATTACGTTATCAAATTAAAGGCTTACGTTCGAACAGCGTGCGCTGATGATTCATCGTTCTTGACTATGCCTCTTTCTTTAACAGTGTTGGCTTTTAGCGTTGTACGGATAAAAAGTGATACTAATTCAGGTTTATTTCAGACAAAAAGGAAAAACCCCTTTACAAAAACTAGACAAGTAAGAGATGATTGCTTGTAGACATTATCTACCAACGCAAGACGTTTTTCATTTCTATTACCTAATAGTAGTTTTAATACAATTTACTGAAGGGGGAGGGGACGATGGGAGTTCCATGTTCTAGTAGCATCGACATCGACTACTATAGCTTTTTAAATAACCCTCTCATATTGATAAAAAAAGGCTCCCGAGTAGCTCTACAGATGAGTCTGCAATATGCTAGCGTGATCAAAATTGCGGCCCTGTAACATTAACCTTACTTGGAGCTTTAGATTATAAAACACAGAAGGTTATTTTGCATCTTAATTTCGATAAGAATAATGATAGTTTTTTGACAATAAACAAAAAGAAATTTGCTAAATTAATAGCGAAAGTAAAAATTACAAATTTAGCCAAGATCACATATTAAGCAATACCCCTCTTACATGAACCGCCCCTTAAATAGTTATATTTTAGTTTTTATTAACATTCCTTGTACAAGAATTGATTTCGAGGATGTCCCATACCATAAATTCCTCTTTATAGCGTATGTGGAAGCTATTTTGTCAATATGAGAAACGGAATTTACAAACATGAGAGGAGCTGAGAATCAACACTGAAGACTCAAGAAATCAAAAGAAGAGAAAGTTCCTTAGTTAGAAAATGAGTACGTCCCCTGCAGCTCCCCCCGTCTAAAATGATGTGATTTTATGTATCATCTTTTAATATGTTAATTGATATTGTTTATTACAGTTTCTACTGAGAATCCGCAATGTACCACAAAACTTCCCTTTGAGCTGCGTCATCTTCAGCAAACGGCATCGGAACACTTTAACAAAGAGGAAATGTATCGCATGGTCCAGGATGCTGGTGTTCAATGCGAAGAATCGTTCTCACTATTAGCAGAAGCATGGAAAAGCCATGAAAAGTTGTTAGTAAAGTTTACGTTACCAACATCAGTCTATGAGGATCTACCTCGATTTGTAATCCATCCCGCAATCATTGATGCTGCCTTTCAAAGTGTAGTCGTGGCTATCAACAACAAGGGTCTCAACTCAGTTGTTCCTATTGGAGTCGGGAAGTTAGAAATATTTCCAGTTTCAAAGAAAACTAGTCAATTGTATTGCTTGGTAAAATACGATAAAGAGAATCTTAAGAGCACAAGTATTCAGATGCTGAGTATGGAGGGTGAAACCTTGATGCTTATCAAGGATGTAAAGGTAATATTTGTTATTTCATATCAAGGTGTGCCCATAAATAAACGACCACGGGAAGCGTTTTGTAACTACAATTTTCCTTTTCAGCCTCATACGTGCAAAATAAACTTCCATTATGATCTTTCAATTGATAAACTATCCAACTAAAATAATATTAGGGTAAGGTGGGAAACTTCCATGTTAAAAGTGGCATCAAAGTAATGCACGTTCTACTCTCAAAGTCAACACAAAGAAATAGAAACAATTTGAAAAGTTAGTGACTTCTACTACTAGAAAGTCACATAAGAATTCGCTTTCTTCTTCACCCTCACCAAACAGCACTCTATGAGTACCGTTATGGTGGTGATTACTGATGTTCTGAAAATTATTTAAGGCAGGAAAAATTGTAGAGGAAAGAGGTTTTCCTGAAGGAAAAGTCTACTAATGACAAGCATAAACTAATTTCTAAAATTCCATTGGATATAAATGATTTAATAATAAAAGATGGTCTTTGATTGAGAGTTGTTACAAGACATAGAACACTTGGGTTGTTTACTTTTACAGCCATTCTGCTTACAGTCTTGAGCTATAATGCTTTACATTGGGAGGGCGGCACTATCCGAACGCCCATGCAAGTTGCCATGCTTGTACTGAAAAGGATAAGACCTGCTAACTGAAACGCTATTAAATAAAACCTGTTGAAATCATTCGGTTACCAAATCTGTCTCTTGATGTTTGTAGAGAAAGTTTCCGAGGAGCTAGTAGCTGCAAAATCCTAAAAATAGAGATTTCAAGGTCCGTCTAGTTCAGCGTGATCAGTGTTCTCTTGATTCATAAAACTTTGACATAAAAGAGATATTCATTAGCTTTTTAGGCATTCTGCTTGTTCTATATTTCAGGTTTAAGGAACATTATCATAGCCGGTTATCTTCTACCAATGTACATCAACTCAGTCGGTGAAACTATTTTTTATCATGCTTTGACAATAGTAGCTCCAAGTCTTACGTGTTCATATTTCACCAAACTAGAGAGTAATAATGTATTTTATAGTTCTATATTGGCTCACATTGATGGGTAGATTTCAAAATGAAACAAATATAAAATACCCCATTATTGCAAAAAATTGATACTAGCACTTTCCACACTGAAAAATATTCAAAAATACTTAATAAAAGTGCAGTATTAAAATATGTCCTATTTAAGATTGATAATGTTACGAAATTGTATTTAAGAGAACATACCTTTGAGAACTTACCATGGTTCATGTAATCTGAGATTTTGCAATACTATTTTGAACCCAGTGCTTCAATGGAGCCCCCATTGTTAACCGTTTGGCTAAAAAGATACCATAAATGAACGGTTGAGGCTGGCAACATTCTAACTGTTACTTTTAGTATGTTTTTCAAAAAATATAAGCGTTTTATTGTACAATTTGAATGAGACATGTCCAAACACCCTACGAGCAAATGGCTGGAGCATAATATGGCTACAAGGAGTGGTTAAAGATGATCCTTTGATATCTTGTTACCTTGACCGAAAATAAATTATATGACGTCTTCACAAGTCACCCTACGAGTACGTCACTAGAAAAGAATATGGTTGCAAGGAGTGGTTTAGGACCATCCCTTGATTCTCTTTTTACCTAGACCAAAATTAAATTATGTGGGGTCCTCACAAGTCACCCTGCGAGTACATCACTGGAAAAGAATATGGTTGCAAGGAGTGGTTTAGGACCATCCCTTGATTTTCTTTTTACCTAGACCGAAAATAAATTATGTGGGGTCTTCACAACAGAATAGTTTACAAGAACTGGCTTAGTACGATCCTTTGATCCTCTTGTTACCAAGAAAGAAAATAAGTGATATAGGGTCCTCACAAGTCACCCTACGAGCAAGTCACTGGAACAGAATATGTTTACAAGGAGTGGCGTAGGGCGATCTTTGGTTCTCTTGTTACCGACAGAAAATAAAAATTAAACATTTTATGCTTTCTATAGAATTTCGAATGGTTGGTCCGGGAAAGGTCTGAAGGGGCTCCAGAAGTTCAACCCTATTGCCTAGAAAAGGACTAATTTCAAAAGGTGAAACAAGCAACCTCTGTTGTATTGAACAAGTTGACGATGTAAACCTTCATGTTTTAAAATGATCCTGTCTTACATGGTAGATAGTTAGTACTTCTTGATCTTTCATTACTGGTAAAGTCATCACCTTTGTATCTTTGCCACGTCATGTTGCTACATAACAATGAAATTTACTTTAAGTCTGTTTTCATCTTGATTTTGTGCAGGTGGTCAACCTATCAAAAGTGCCACCAAGACTATCTTTGGCAGCGTCTGCATTCAAGTGGAAGTATATTGCAGGACCTCTTGAAGATGTCATGGCATCTGAAAGTGAACATTTCAAATGGATCATTCTGGGACTTAAAAATCACCAGACACACAGAGAATTTTTCAATTATCTAGAAAGAGAGTATGCTGACGTTACGTTTGTCGAGGTAGAAAACCTTGAGAAATCCTCCTCCTTGGTAGAGGACCTGCAAAGGAAACTCTTCATTGCATCTGATGAGAGAAGATGCAATATTCTTGCCAACTTTATTCCTGCTGAAATTCACTCTATCGTAACAGGTCTTGAATCACTGGCTGCTTCTCAAAAGATGCTTTTCCATTGTTGTTTTGGTATTCTTGGAAATATATTCAAAGGTACTAAATTCAATTACAGACTAGTTTTGGTGACATCTGATGACATCAACCATAGATATGATGACTCTAGTATCTATGGATCTTGCAGTAATAATCTGCCAATTTCTTCATCAGTTTGGGGATTTGCAAGGTCAGTACGGTTAGAGGTGCCAATGCAGAAAATTCTTTGCGCTGACATTACTCAATGTGCATCTGACCTCAATTTTGGCAATTTATTTAAATACTGCGTCGGTAAATCTAATGAACCTGATATCGTCATAAGAGAAAAGGAATGTTTTTTCCCAAGATTGTGCAGTATCGAAAATGATCACAATAATACCATGTTTAGTTTGCCAGCGTCACAACTACAGTCCTATCCCCATTATTTGACTATGACAAGTAAAGGAGATTTTCGAATACTGAAGGCCAATAGACCTAACCTGATAGAAGAAAAATGTGTTAAGGTCCAAGTCGAATTCGCCTCACCCTGTCTTGGTGGTGCAGAAATTTTTGCAACAACTGATGCCCAAGGAAAAGCATCTTTAGATGAGATCGTTTTGTGTTATGGTGGAACAATCATTCCACCGGAGCAGAACTTAGAGACACCTCAACATCGTTCCAACATCATAACATTTGCAAGAAGTCAAAGAATACAAAACCAGTTGCAAGTTAAGAGTTCCATGGTTTCTATAATCCCAAGTGAATTAAGCCTGAAGGAATCCGCAGCGATATCTGGACCACTATCAGTTGCATCAAAATTAATTAAGCACATTGCTAAGACATGTCCAGCAACTCAAAATTGTTTGGTATCTCTACATGACCAGACGGAGGCATTTTCATTTATGGTAATGATTGTTGCAAAGGCCCGTAACTGGGATGTGTACACAACTGATGTAAACTATGATGACCACATGACCTCTTTAGGTATTGGATTTGTCAATATTCAGGATTTGTTTCATGTTGCTGATTCACATGTCAACCAATCGTTAATATTTGATTGTATAATATCAACAAACAACTTGGAGGAAAATAAAGTTGAAATTCTTGCAGCTGCCATTAAGCCTGGAGGATGCTACATAGCAGTCGATGATGGCGGGCATAAATTGAAAAAACCAAAAAGGTATGCTATTTCTGTTGAAAACAGAACTGTGTCATGCGACCTGTTCATCTGTAGTCAAATATCAGAGGAAGAATTGCTTGAAGAATGGTTAAAACTTTGTCCGTTATTACGTCAAAAACAATGCATTTGGGCAGAGGCGTTGAAAAGAAACATCAAGGTCGTCGACCCCTATGGATCTAGATGCAATAAAGAAAATTTTAAGGGAATGTCACTGAATACGGTTCAACTCAATTCCTCTTCAGAAGGGTCTGTGAAAGTAGAAAGCTGTCTCCTGGATGATTTCGGATTGTATAAGGATGGAACGTACATTGTTGTAGGTATGGATGTTTTAGTTTGTTGTTCTATTTCACCTGCTATGTATTTAATAGCACCTTTAAATCGAAGCGATAAATGCAACGAGCTTACAAAAGTATTTTTGTAGACAGAAGTTTATTTTTTCACAACGGCAGACTTTAATTTAAAAAATCGAGTACTTAAATAATTGACATTTAAATCCTGGAAGCCTAAAGTTTTTTGTAATTACACCTATTCACGTACTTCATAGTTTGTCAATGATTCCTGCATTTTCATTTGATAAATTTAATATTTCAACCAACTTATCACCATTTGATAGAGTTGATTTAAAACGAATCTGATAGCATTTAAGAAAAATTATAGAAAAGCGATACATAGCACTTACTGATGTAAAAATATGCTCATTTTCTATTTCTCTAACAGTAATGAGAACCTTCCGTAGTACATAGATTCTATTATGTTTAATTTGTCACTTCCACTTTACAAACCGTAGTCTCAGGCATCTAATTTATCCTTTAAAACTTAAACAAATAAATTGTGTTTTTTTATGTAGGGGGACACAAAGGTTTTGGTTTAGAGTCGACGATTTGGCTTTCAGAGCTTGGAGCATGCTACATTGTCACATGTGGAAGATCTGGTTTGTCAGACGAAGCATATACGAGATTATCTTCAATTGCGCTGAAGAGAACTTTCCACTTTAAACACGTAATCTGTGATGTCACCGCATCTGAAGGAATTAACACCTTAAAAGCTGCGACGGGGCTTATTCCACTGATGGACTAAAATCTTTATTAACAATAACTATTTTAATTGGAAATTCGTAGAAATTAAGATGAATGACTGGGGAGTTGGCAAGAAGTGTAATTTTCATTTTCAACCCTTCCAAAACCCCAAAAAACAGCTAATCACACTCCTCATTAAAAATGACATATGTTTGAAGAGGATAAAGTTAGTTGAAGAGGATAAATATATTTTTCAAGTTCGGATTTTTCCCGCATCTACATTGCCAAGGAGAGCTTAAATCCACTGTGCTACCACAGGATTATCATCTCCCATATAGTTTTTAGAGAAATGATGGTGTCTGTGCGTGTGACTCAAACCACCGTTAACTCAGTTTTGTTCTATTCAGCCCATTTAACTCAACCCTCGTTCGACTCAAAACCCGTTCAAACCAACCATCACTCAATTCAATTCAGATCTAACTCAATCCTGTATAATTCAAACCCCTTATAATTCAACCATCAGTCACCTCAACCCAATTCAGCTGAAACCCCGGCAGAAATGAATGCCCACTAAACTCAAACCCATTTAGTTAGACTGCCAAGTAACACACCCATCATTTTACTCAGCCCTTTTAACTCGAGCCCAATGCAATTCAGCCCCCATTTTTATTCAACCCCTGTTTATTTCATCATTTATTCAAACTGGCCTGAGCAGCGCCAAGTAGAAGCTCCAAATTTGCTTCTCACTTCGCTTGATGTT
>JAAAKL020005050.1:7676-19937 GCA_010016065.2 Carybdea cf. marsupialis auct. non (Linnaeus, 1758)
AGTTAGCAACGTCTACTAGACGTATGTTTTTATTATCCAGTTAGCAACGTCTTCTAGACGTATGTTTTTATTATCCAGTTAGCAACGTCTACTAGACGTATGTTTTTAGTATCCAGTTAGCAACGTCTACTAGACGTATGTTTTTATTATCCAGTTAGCAACGTCTACTAGACGTATGTTTTTATTATCCAGTTAGCAACGTCTTCTAGACGTATGTTTTTATTATCCAATTAGCAACGTCTACTAGACGTATGTTTTTAGTATCCAGTATC
Source organism: Carybdea cf. marsupialis auct. non (Linnaeus, 1758) (assembly GCA_010016065.2). Lineage (NCBI taxonomy): Eukaryota > Metazoa > Cnidaria > Cubozoa > Carybdeida > Carybdeidae > Carybdea > Carybdea cf. marsupialis auct. non (Linnaeus, 1758). Next base: position 7,949 of record JAAAKL020005050.1, read on the forward strand.
TTTTGATACGTAGTACCATGAGCTACGTTAGCGGGTGGAGACTATTCCCTAATGCTGCCTTTGGATCCTCACTCATATTTCTAAACATACGTTATATGCAAAAACATCAAAAGGCAAGTCTAAAGAAGTGAGCATGAAGAAAATGGATAGAAACACAAATACGTTTCCCCTGTCCACTTCATAAGTAAACAATCTATTTGCAAATGCTTATCGAAAGACAACAACGTACCCATGAACATAGGCTATAAGGAAGGTGAGTCAACAATGCGTCTCCATACTTTACCTAAGTATCTAAAGCATTGGGGTTTTGTCCGTTAGGATATCGATAGGCATGGCATTTGCTGCCTCCATTATCCTCAAATGTTGCTTTCAGCTACTTCAGATCACCGCGCTTGATATAGACCACCTTCAGAAGTCAATAATGTCCAGGCAGTAAATGATCTTTTCAACTTGAACGGTTGAATGAATCAAAATCCATGCTAATTTAGCCAGATTTATTTATCAAAATTATCAAAAGCAAAACAACATATGATTTAAACGAAATTTTCTGTTGAAGAGTTTTATAAATTAGAACTTGCGATTACTCACTATCGACTTCCAAAGAATAACAGGTCCAGTTTTCTTGCAACTTTCTGACTTTTTCTAAAACTTAGTCAGAGGTAGTTTTAAATACAATTTTGGTTTGATAGTTTGCTAACAATAACATAACAAGACCACAAAGAGTTCTATCCGACAAAAATTAGAATATCCACCGAAAAATATCTTTAACTGTATTTATATTTCGTTTCAAGGCTTTAAATCATCTTAAAGCACGTAGGAAAGGTCTGAGCGCAAAATTTAGTTCAGTCCCGGGAATAACAAAATAATTTAGCTCATACAGAGTTACGATGTAAAGTTTGGACATGTTATTAATTCAATTTTATTTACTGCATCTACCAAAAGTTTCGTCATCGAAATGCCTACCTGAAGGTGTTTTATGCGCTTGTGACATGACATATGTCATGTTACAGTCACTAGAAAGTACAAGTGAAATTTAGTTCTTTCCGGCTAATTTTGCCAACGTAACAAGTGGAAACTTTCTCGATAGCATAACGTTGATAGTTTCACTCAAATAGCAAATAGACTCACTTCTCTCACAATACGGATTTCGATGACTTTATTTGAATTGGTTCCCTTTTACTGTTTTGTACCTGATGTTTTTGCCTTGCATTATCTAAGAAAAGTGATTCTCTTCAGATATCATGGAAAACAAACTGCAATCTTGCCAGCATCGTTTAAAAGTAAAACACAGGCAGAAATCCTATAATATCCTTTTCTGTTTTATCAGCTTTAAAGCTTTTCGCTTCTTTTTTATTCATCCTCTTTTGGTCCTTTTGGCAGGGAGGGTTCCCTTGTAACGGAGAATAGCAGCTAAAGAAAAGACATGAGGCTAAACATTTTCCCAGTCCTGTTTAGCTAACGTAGAAGCCGTTCATTGGTAACATGTTGTTCCTTTAACTCCAGAATAGAAACCTCATACAAGTAAAATTGATAAAATTTGCCTCAATCCCAACAACACTAATTAATTTTCCAGCTTGCTTACGTCTCCTTTCTTATTTAATCATCGCCAAACAATTGTGTGACAGCATAGACTTATTGAGAGAGTTTTAGCAACCTCTTTGCATAAAAAAGGTGTAGCCATAAAAGCCTAGTAACTTACATGTCGTTTAGATAACTCTGGACAATCACACAGCTTGTTCATGTCTAGAGGAAGAGGCAGATTCGCCTGGTTTTCGTCACATGAGAAGGTTATTACAATACTTATCACAATCCCATGCTGTCTAGCGATATAATGACAAAGAAGTAATACATACTGGGGTACTAGGCCAGCGTTTTTTGCTTGACTACTCGATGTTACCGAGGCTGCAAACCGTTAAAAACCTTCTGAGCTGAAAAATATGTATGCCTTATTATTGATCGCGATTCTTTTGTAATCCGAACAGTTGTGTGGGAAACGAGAATTTGATCTTCTGTAAAATGGAGCTCTCAGTTTGAAGACAACTCTCACCATGGAGACAGGTGGAATTCCGAACAAGTAGAGAAACATGAAGCTGTTATGTAGCATGGAAGTTAATGAACTCAATAATGAAATGGTAAATTCTGTATCAGGGTATTTAATGTGCCTCAATGGTAAAGATGTTGATATTGCTGGGTGCGGAATTTATGAGAATTGTGATAGCTTACATCCCACAGAAGGGTGGTCATGTGACCTATGAAGACTGAGATGTTATGAACTGTTGTAACGTATGCTCTGCATACTAGACAAGGTTTATTTAGTGATATGGCACAGATGTTGTAGAGCTTTCAAAACATGTTTGATTGTAGCTTTTTATCCGAGTAAAGGTTACAGAAATTCATTTTTGTTGACAGAGCACTTTTTATATACACTTTCATATGAAACTGTTATGAAACTTTTGCCTTCGTTTGGCACTCATTAAGGTAAACTACTTCCCAATAATTGCTTAGATATGAATAATGTAGAAATGGAATTAAAATAAAGTCGAAACTTTGTACTAGGCCAACTTTTCAAAAGCATCAATCACGAAAAAATTGGTATTTTACCGTCTTTACGTTTAGAACCAATTGACAACAGCAGCAGGCCTGTGGGCTAACTCTTTGAATCACGTGATAATTGAAGTCCTAAATTTGCAACTCTAACTCTTTGAATCACCTGATACTTGAAGTCCTAAATTTGCAACTCTAACTCTTTGAATTACATGATATTTGAAGTCCTAAATTTTCGAAATAAAAAATATAAATATAAATATAAACATAAATATAGGCTTCCATGCTGCCTGAGGATGCCTTATATGCAAAATCATGTCCAAGACTATTGCATAAATATTTTCTACAAGCTAATAAAATAAATTTTACACATAGAAGAGATTTATTAGCAAAATTGTAAAAATATTTAATAGTACATAAAGACATCGAATGGCGCTGAAATGGAAAGGTTTGAACAGTTTCTTCTCAGACTTGTTTCGCGAGTACTTTTAAAATTGAAGAACAGGATATATTTTCTTACTTCAAGAAATGTTGTTGCTTGGTAGCTAATGATGATTCGTCCTGTTTCGTCTTTATAATTCATCAGAATTTACCCTAATTCTGGTCGTTGAGTAATAGATCAGGTGCCTGGTCTTGCGTGTAAAGGCCGTACATTATATATTGGCGACGAGAATGGTCACTTAATGATCTATTTTTCTGTGACATCTGCATCATTTGATGATATTGCCGATATTACATTTTACCTAAAGCACTTTTCTTCTCTTGTCGACTGAAGATTTTTCTTCTTTTGACGAATTTTGCCGACTCGGAGAAAGCCGACATTCTGTTGTCTCAATAAACTTTTCCCTAGTGCCTTTCATATTCTTACACAGGTGGATCTTTTGGTAATCCACCAATTCCAAAGTTTTCTATGTCAACCCTCAACTGATAGCTAACCGGCTGGCGTCAATTTTTTATATGTCACACAAACCCCATCCGATATAGAGTCGCGCTAGAAATCATTTCAACCGCGGCATGGATATTTTACGCAATTCACTATGACACTGAGTTTCCTTCGTATCTCAGTGTTATCGTCTCCATACTCCTCTATCAAGTTCCTGGCTATGATAAAATCTTCTGTTGTTAATCTTTGTAACTTAAAGTGTAATATTAGTAAATGGATTCATTTGCAGGACTGCACGTTCAGAGCTATGTCATATGTCCAAGTAAGGGACGGCTCTTCAAGTTAAGTAAAACTTGGTGGAATCTTAGCCAGTTACGGATTAGGCAAAAAGAAGTATTTGACATCGTCTGCCAATAGCCTAGTTAATACAAGAAGGCTAAAGGAAAGCCTTTCCTGGACGTTCTTAAAGCATCTCTATCTCTAGAATTCTTGCAAAGACCAATAATAGTCAGGCTTTGGATATTCTCCGAGTATCCCGTTTAGGTTTTGTATGGATTCCTCTTTATACACACTTTTCCTATGCGGAGGGAAAGTGATGACGTCACAAATCAAAAGTTTTGGAAAAAGCAAGGTACTCCGGATATCTAAAAGCCTCCCCGAAATAGGCTGTTTCCCAAAATTCCAAACCTGTAGTGTACAAACGTTTTAAACTAGAGGCGTTTGAATTTAAAACTTCTCTGGTCAAAACTCTGCTAATATTCCTTGGTTCCTTACGTTAGGATCCATCATCAAATAATGAGGTTTGTTAGAGCGATTTTAAGCTTTGAAAGCTGATATCTCGGTGTTGGGAAAGAGCAACACTACCAATTTTTTGACCATTAACGTTCTTACTAATAGGGCAACATGAAAATTGCGTACTTTTTCCGTAATTGAAACATTTTCAAAATCGTGACGTCACACTTTTCAACCGCATACGTACATTTAAGCCTATGTCTATACTTCATGTCACCCGTTGGATAAAGGGTATCTTTAGCATGTGCTCCACATTTAACCATCAGTTGGAAACTAGGCGAAGAAGTAGATAGTCTTTATTATGAACAAAAAGTTCCGCAACCCGACACTCCACCCAATCAGCTGGATGGCAGCAGTTGTTCAATGGTTTGATAAATACTTATATCAACTTAAGAGTTATACACTTCAAACAAAAGTTAGCAAATGGTCCTTTTTAATATTAAATTAAATCATGATTCTTCTCTGGTCAATTTAGAGGGGTCTTTCAGAACAAAACTGACAGTGATGAAGTGAGATGGGTTAAATTGCCTATTTATGAGCTTTCTTGGATATACGCCAGTTAGTAGTCAAACTGTTACTGCTCTGATTTGCGAAGACAATCTTTGTACTGTTTCTTGTCTTGGTAATGCCACATGTTAGTACTGTTCAGTTCGGCAACCGTAGATTCAACCTTGGATTTAATTTTCTTTACTATCATAGTTGTTTGAATTCGGGTGTAGATTTGGATCACTAACAAGATATAATTTAGTTCACAGCAGTTTCCTCTACTAATGCGATAACGTTATGCTTCTTTCCACTTCAACACTTGTTAGGGGGAGGGGGAGTGCAGTCAGTAGATAGTCGAAATAGTTAAAGGTCATTTGATAGGAAAAATAAACAAACTAAATATATGAGACAACAAGAAACGGAAAACAAATATCACAGTATAAAGCAGATGAGTTCCGGCGTCGGAGTAAGTGGGGTTTTAATTAAACAGGATTTTAAAAACAAGGATACGAACAAGGGAGTTTTTTAGAGAAATCAGAGGAAGATACAAGATGTTTAAACACAGCTTTTCACAATAACGATAAAGATAAGAAGATTTACCTAAGAAAAAAGTAAATTCACCACATGATAAACATCTACCATCTATGGCATCAACTGAATCGACAGAGTATTAGAATATTTAAAGCTATCAAGAACCTATTTTTTACACTACAGCAAGTTACAGTTATCTAACTTGTGTAAAATAATCACTATGTAATGCTTCCTTTCTGAAAGAACATCTATTTAAGATTCTGTCTTGCTAAGAGGTGAATTGCAAAATCTTTTAACGTGATCTTCTTTCTGATTCAGGGAGTAACGTTTCAGAGCGTCAATAGCATCATGTAGTACTTGTAGTTTGAGTTTTACTGGCGCGTCATACTCCATTATTATTATTTTACTATTATTATTTTATTTCATCACGTTACATCGAAAAGCAAATTTGCTCTTTAAAACATGTGCGTGAAGGTACATTCCATCCGACGGGCTTCTTGAGTTTCCGTCTCCCCCATTTCCCTCGCATGGATTAGGCGGGCCCCGTGACTATGGTAAAGAGCGTAGGTCATACTCGATTATTATCATTTATTATTATTACTTTTTTTCATCACGCTACATCGAAAAGCAAATTTGCTCTTTAAAACATGTGCGTGAAGGTACAGTCCATCCGACGGGCTTCTTGAGTTTCCGTCTCCCCCATTTCCCTCGCATGGACGAATTCCTGCAACGGACGAGCTAGACTCAAACCTTCTTTTTAGCTTTCTTTAAATTTTATACGCCTTGATCGACATACTGGAATTTCGCCTTTTTGTCATTTTAAGGAAAAATATTATTATCAACATGATGAATGTAAATATAACTGTATACTTTACTTATAACCTTGGTGTGGTTTGCTTTTTTAAGCTACGAGGAGTGGGGAGGGCCACCATATAGACCCTTAGCTTTATTTATGCTAATATTTGTTAACTGCGAATGGAGACTATAAGGATTTTTAGGGGCTTTTATACGCAATACTAAAGTAGGTCTATTTTTAGATTTGGGGCATGAAGTTTATAAGTAGAAACTGTTTAAATTTCTTCAAATTAAAAAGATAGATAAACATTTAAATTAAAAGTAAATTGATAAACATTAAAATAAATATAAATATAAATAAACATATAAGTAAATATGAATAAATAAATCAACATCTAAATAAATATAAATGAATAAAAAAGCATCTTAATAAATAGAAATATAAACAAACATCTAAAAATACTAGAGAAAATATGAGAAAATCTCTAGCAACATTGGCATTGTCATTTATTAAATACCAGAAATATACGCTTTCCAAAAGTCACAAACAAATGTCTTTCAATATTTTCTCATTTATGTGGTGGAAGTCTGTAAAGGAAGATCTTTCTGTAAACAAACTTTATTTTGTTCTTGTCTGGATGTAATTACAATGTATTTAAAAGATTGTCTTAAGATTCTATCAACATATCAGATCCACGATACGGAATTTTCTTGAAAGCCTCTGTAGAAAGTATTTATACTACTTATAGTTTTATGTGATCGAATAAGCTTCAAATTCGAAGCGGTTCCTCTATTTTAGGTAATGTAAAGGGAATGGTAAAAATGGTCAATCAACTTACTTGGCTAAGTGACAAGAAAGGGAAAACAACCAAAAAATGATATCTTGAAAATTATCGGTAAGAAAGTTGCATAATGTATATAAAGTGATAGATGCCGCTTTGTAAATTGATGAAATTGACGCCTTTTTTTAGATTTTTGCAAATGTTGCCCCATGTCATTATAAAGTTCACACATAATGTTGCTCCATTCTCCACTAAGTCTGAATACTATCTACTTGCAATGTAAGTACCCTCTAGAAATTGTAAATTTATGCAACTGATGTAAATAAATAATTCAATTGTAATTGGCGAAAATGGTTAAAATAAAAAATGACAAATTGAAATTAAAGATAAGAAAAAAAACAGCAGAAAAACTTATGTTTGAATATGTCCTAGGAATATTGCATATTATCTAAGAAGTGTTAGATTCTGGCGTATGTTAGTAGTACCTACTTTATACCGATCCAATGAAATGGTATTTGTACAATTTTCATCAAAAAATTACCAGTCCAAGACTTTACTTCCACTTTTCCAAATAAATGATGCCTATGTGTTATGATGCGCACAAAAATAACAAGTATCAAAAGAGAAAATTCGGTTTCTGAACTTTGATTTATCATTATCTATAAGATTGAGCCGCCGTGGTCTAGTGGATAAGTTCCAGGCCATCAGATCTAGATGTTCTAGAGGGTCAGGGTTCAATTCCCGGAAGGACCATTGGTGATGTCAGGAAGGGCGTCCGGTCGTAAAGTGCTCTATGCTCCAATAACAAGTCCCATAAATATGGGCACCGTCAAACCCCCTGACTGGGAATAAAAGACGTTAAAACGGATAAAAAAACCCCAAAAACTAGTACTTGTCTGCTATTTAACTTTTACAGTGAATATTTGGATCAACGTGATAGAAAAATCTTGACTTCAGCGTCAAAAGCAATATTTTTTAAAAGTAAGGCATCTGTATTGAGGGTCATACAAAAACGTATTGCGGCAGTAAAGTACAAGACAACATTCCAGTTTTCTCAATGCACTCGCGAGTACCATATGCATAAAATCGATAGCGGAACTACGTCTCTTTGAAAACGGCATTTCACATAATCCAATCGTACCTTATCTTACTGTTTGGAATCCAATCTTTGTATAGATTACTTTTGGCTATGCAGTCACTATTGTTTCCCAGGGGTGGTTTCATACTTCCTTGGGAAGCTTTTTAGCTTTAATTAAGAAAAACAATTTGGTACTGAAACTCCAAAGGGTGTCAAACGATCTACGTAATTTTTCTACTTGATTTACATAACTTCGACGCAGAAACCAGCAGTTGACAAACTGAATAAACAGGCAGTGGTTAGCAACATGCATGTACCATTTTTTTGTACTGAAGTACCAATTTCCTGGTCATCTCCAATATATAAAGCTTTTTTCCCAAATAGCCTTGGCAAATTATTTTTTTTCCCTTGAGTCTTTTTAATGTTGGGTTGTTCACTGTGTTTATCGCGCAATAAAATTTTAGAAGATGATGAAAAAAGAAACTGGGACAAACAAAAGTAGCTAAAACAAGAAGAAAAAGTACGAAAAACGAGAAGTTTCAAACAGAAAGGGAAAGATGAGAAAGAAAAGAAAGAGAAAATGAAGGAAACGTAGTAGAAGAACAAGAATGTGTAGTGAAAACAGCAAAAGAAGCTAAGGAAGGAGAAAAGGAACAACAAGACAAATGACAGTTAATGCAAAGAATTAAACCAAAAGCAGAAAACACAATCTTAAAAATGTAATTGTGACTTGCTTTAACTCCCTACAGATTTACAGAAAGAAAAGGAGATTTCTAACATTACACACTTTAATAAGTTAAAAACCCCAAAAAACCATTGTGCCAAAGCTCTCTTTCAGACATTATACGTTTGCTTTCGTCCCCAAGCGGAAACTATTAGATAAATCAAGTCCTGATCAGGTGATAAGTAAATGGGATATACTAATGAGACTATCTGCAAGTAAAATTGTCTATGTTTTGACAACAGATCAAAATTTAAATATTAAGCTATCACAGCATTGATACTGAAACCCTCAGTGCATATATGTTGTAACCAATTGCTGCCAACCAATGCCGTACAGCACTATTTGTCCATTTTTCCAGGATACCTATTGATGCTTTAAACACTATATCGATCCTTAGATTATGCTATTGACAGGAACAGTTGAAGCACTGCATCTCCAAGCTAGACCAGATACACTGTCACATTAGTATGCATCATTGTAAGAGAAACTACAAGGGAAGAAAGGATTGTGCCAGGAAAAGGCAGAAAGGCGACCCAGTCTCCGCATCAGGAAGAGGGTGTGCTTCGTTTTACACAGAAGAAACTGATTTGTCACTAATAAGCATAATGCAGTAGGGAGTCAATGTTAGATAACCATAAATGCTCTTTAAGAGGACAGGCCATGATCAATCCCGTAAATGGAACAACTTAGAATGCAGGAAACTGTGACTGCAAAAAAGGGGGAGACTCCTTTTATAATTACCATTGCATTTGAAGAAAGGCCTACTGTTCTGAATAGTTCTTACCTATTGGCTATTAGTACAGACGTTGACTGGCACAATTGTTTGTACATAAGAGAAACAGAAAAAAAATTATTATTCCGTTTACATTGTGCAATTTTGAACATTATCAATTTCATAACTCTCAAGCGCTTCAATGTAATGGGAACGTGTGAAAAAAGTGGGGGGGAAATATCAATTTTGTTGGGTACGTTCTCCATCTTATTGCACTTTGATGGAGGGAGCCTCACTTTGTCCTGTTTTGAAAGGATACTAGCAAAATAGAAAAGCATGTCGCCGAAGGAATTTGAACCCGTGACTCAAGCATTTGAGACGTGCCGTCTATCAACTGGTCTAGGTAAGAACCTATGATAACAATTTGTAATTCTTTAGTCGCAACATTAACTCCCAACACTCCACCGGAGGACAGTGACATGACGTCCTATATAATTTTGGAGACCAGAATTAGGTTCTAAGAGCTGGTTATATTTGAGGTAATTCATTTCACGTGGAAGCTGTTTTTTGTGAATATAAAGGGTTTTCTATCAATAAGGAACACATCAGAGTTCATACAAAGTGACAAATGTGATAATTATTTCAAAAAAGAAATCGTCAACATAATGGGATTATTCAAAATGTAAGTGTGCTCTGATAGGGGGTAGGGGTACCCTAAAAATGTATGAAAGTGTACAAGGGGAAGGAGATCAAAAATCACGAAATTTCGATATACATTCTTTTAGGAATTCCAATTTAAAGTATGATAAGAAAAGTGTTTCTCAACGATTTTGGAGCGTACTTATGGTAACTCAGCTAAGGGTATCAACACACCAAAACTTCCAAGGTGTTGAGCTGTGACGTGGCAAATATAAACTGCAGCTCAGGACAAGTTCAAACACCGATACGTGACCGCTGAAGTTGAGTTAGAAGTTACAGGAATCATCTATTCTAATACCACAGTGGAGGACAACAACATCCAATTCTTAGCAATTTGGAGAGCGGCCTATTTTCGGGCGGTAATGTGGCGAGTAGAGAAATACAACATATTATCAGAAGCAATCACCTACCTCTGTTGGTGCCGCAAATGCATGGGTCACAGGATAAAAACTTGTTGGTAACATACTTTTTTTCTCTCTAGTATGTATTCAAACATATAATTTCAAATCCTGTCAAGTGAAATGTGTCAAGTGACCACTCTTAAGTTGTCCTCAAATTTTTAGGCAAAGTCGAAGTTCGTTTTTTATAAAATAGTTTTTATAAGAATACGAGTACTTTTGTAGTGACCATGGCAACACTGATTATGCTGTGTGCTAGTGTGGCATCGTAAAATGCAAATATAAACACAAGGAATATTTGAACCCATTTTTCCTTCGACAATAAGTAGCAAAACATTTTGTTACTTAATTTGCTTCTGCAAATGTAGTCAATTCCTATGCCTAACATTGTATCTTTTTTATAGCTTGCATCTTGTTGTTTGTTGTCTTTAAAAGGTATTATTGTTGTTTTGTGTTTCTATTTTGCCTTTTCTGTTTGTTTTTGTAAATGTTGCTTTGCTTGAAAGATCTGGATATTTTTATCTTCTTTTCCTTCATGGTAAAGGACTGTAAGTAACTTACTATGTTAATTTTCTACGGTGGAACTATGTACTTCCCTTACTTCCCCAAAGGGATGAGTTTTGGGAAATTAAACTCATTGTAATGGTCATTCACCGTTATTGTTAAATTCATTGTCAGAAAATAATGTCATACTCAGCATGATTATGCACATGGCAAATCTAGAAATTGACAAATGAGGCTATAATAGTCGGCTACATCATAAATCTTTTCTCTCTGTATTTGGGTCCCGATATGTTTGTAGTGTTAACTTCAGTGTTTGAATAGGTACTAGAGAAATTGAAAAGGATGTCACCAACAGGATTTGTTTTTTGACATACTTTTCAAGTTGTCTAGTATCTAATCAGCGGACCATTTTTAGATCTTCTCTTCTCAATACCCCAAATGTCTGTATAATAAAGGTAATTGTACCATTAGCATCTATTCCTTTAAGCTAGATTATAATACTAGTATTCACGTTATGGCGTTACAACAGAGTTAAAAGACTAACATTCATAGACAGGCCCGTAACCAGAGGGGAATATTCGGAGACTACGCATTTTTAAATATATCTGTACTAATTAATTGCACCCACCCTGGTAGTCGATGGCCCCCTATGGTAGTTGATGACCGACCCTGAGTAGCATAGCTCCTTATAGATCGTGCAGCTCTGCCCCGTAGAACCTTGATGGCTAATAGCCTTCGATTCTCGCTTGTATCTTTTGACAGCCGAGACGAAACAGAATACTAGAGGTTTTCCTCCTACGATTTCTTCCTACCCAAAATAAGAACTGTGAATTGTTTACATTTCTTCTGTCCTAAAATTACGCACTTTAACAAACAAACATTTTCTTAGCGGAAAAATAAGGAAGAGTTAATGAACAAATTATATTTAGCACAAAGGAAACGAGGGAATGTAACATTATCACCAGTAACTGAATGTAATACGTGAAAGTGTGTTATTTACGATTACGAAACATAAACATTAGGGGTAGGGGGAGGGAAGACATGAAAGGACTCTCCACCAG
>JAAAKL020005051.1:0-19935 GCA_010016065.2 Carybdea cf. marsupialis auct. non (Linnaeus, 1758)
TTCATCACCATTACTGTTATCATCATCATCACCATGATCATCATCATCATCATCATCATCATCATCATCATCATCTTCATCACTATCATTGTATCAATACTGATCATAATAATTGTCATCATTATCGTCTCCATCGTCATCTTCGTCATCATTACTATTATCATCATAATTATCATCATGATCATGATCATTATCATTATCATCATTATAATTATCGTCATCATCATCATCATCATCATCAATATCATCAATATAATCAATGAAAGCGACACCGTCGAATCTACCGTATTGGTCTTTGCCGTCAACGCTATCCTTCGTAGTCACAGTTGTCAAACACATATTTGTCCACCCGTTAGTCCTCCCAATTTAGTTATTTTTGTATTATTAATTATTGATATTAACTTATTCGTCGGTTCGTCCAAGCGTACACACACACATACATGCTTCTTCCGTGAGATGTAATATTGGGGGATTATTTATCACAATATGATTGAGTCTGAGCGAAATTTTCAGTTCGAGTGAAAAATCCTACTTGAGTATTACAAGGTTTTTGTAGCAATTTTAACAACTTTTGTGAAATATTTAAGAGCACGGCTCTACCACTTTACCTTCGAGCGTTTCCTATTATATAATTACAAGTATGTATGCAGCTAAGAATACGTGACTATACTTATCCTCATACATAATTTATCAATTTTAGTTGACGTTTTTATTTAGCATTTACGGCATATCAATTAATAGTCCGAATACAGATTTGCAGTAAGCTTATTGCCCTCTGTGAAACAAGAAAAACCAGACATTCCTTGTTGTCTTTCCAGAATATAAGCGCTTCATATGCACAGCAGGCAGAAAGAGCTACTATCATATCTCATTCATTGGGACCATACCAATTTCAATGAAATAATCGCACTTACCAAGATCTGATTATTGAATTTACCTGTTAAATGTTAAGTAGACAATGAACTATTGCCTGAATAAAAGTGTCTGGCTTCAGAGATAAGATGATAAGGAATAACGTTACCATTAATATATAAGGTGTAGCGAGCAAAGCAACTTATTTATAGTGGTGTCAAACCTCAACGTTGGTATATTTGAACGTTTGAAGTGCGAGAGAAATCGTAATGTTTTCCACTAACGTACTTTAAAGTGGTATGGAATGTGATGGACATGCGCATTACAAGATGACATCCATTCAGAAGACGCGCCATCATATACAAGACACGGATTTAATGAGTTTCATAAGGACCACGTATGTGTCCAGAGCACAAAAACAGTCAAATTTTTGTTTCGATGGTTTGCACAAGTTTTGTGATCTTTATTGAAAGACATTGTCCTCAAGTCACGGGTGGTATGGCCTGTCTGGCGCCGAGAAATGAAATGTAGCATGTGACAGCCTCAGATGTATTTGATTTATTCGCGTTATCTGATAGGCTTGATTTGAGTTGAGATTTTCCTAAATACCAGTACGTAGTCGCACAAAAGATGCTAGTAAGGCTTTGGTTTCGTTTATCAACGGTGGTCTCGCAACTTAAGGACTTTGTCTATAAAAATGATAATTGAAATTCAGAAATCTTGATGTTTCATCGATGTAGACCAGCGGATATTTTCCAAAGTCTGTCTGCTAACTGTTTTAAGATGGGCACGTGCTTCTCATCAGGAAGATTCTTTGACAAGTACCGAAGTCTGCTAAAAATGCAAAGTAAATTTTAAGGAACAAATCAAAGAACCGTGAATATTTCTTCGTCAATCGGAGAGTGAAATTTGAATAAGTTCGCAAAAGATACTTAAGAAATAGAGAATGTCACTAATGGGATTTGCCTAGCTCAGTTGTTAGAGTACACGACGCGGAAGAACTGGTTCACGGGTTCGAACCCGGTTGTTAACAGATTTTGTACTTCTCTAGTACATTTACAAAAATGTCTACTTTTATCTGCGCATACGATTTCCAAATAAATACCAATAGGGAGGGTAACACGAAGGCTGTTACTCGAGTAGATAACAGAATGAAGCATTGCAATACTAAAGTTACTTGGCAAACTCCGATTTTCGCCGCTGTATCCAGCTAGTGTTACCCTAACCCTACTACCTCTGGGCCGTTTTCATCTTATCATCACAGCTCTAGCGGAAGGCTCACTGCGACCTACTTCGGCCCTCCCTTCGTTTGTATTCTTAGCAATTACTTGCGCTACAGTCCTGAATCTTTGCAGGCAAGTTAGGGAAATACTGAAATGTAATTAATGGTAGATGAGCAATGACGCCTCACCCGTACTTTATGTGAAAGCAGAAAAATTGAAATATTTTTTCAGAACAATACAATACTTTGTCTCACTTTCTTCAAGACTTGTAGTAAACTGATAACATTTCATTAGTCGTTATGTTTCTTACATGGCATCATAACTGGTAAACCCTTCTGAACAATCTCTTACTACAAATACTTAAGCCAGAAAAACAATCCTTACAATTTACTTTTAAACAGGGAACTGTTGCTGGCCGTTTACTGACTGTCGTTTCTTTACAAGGAGCTCTCTCAATTTCATACTATGTTGTTGCTCAGAAACAACTTGACCTTCATCTTCTACTTTGACTTCCTGGTCAAGATTCATCCTTCCTCCACGTACAATTCCTAACAGTTCATGGGTATATGGAGGTGCTAGGTTTATTTTTATTATAAATCAATGTGTCAAGTTATAGATTTTCGTAAGTAAACATTGTTTTTGTTTCTTGATTGTTTACGAAGACGCTGATAGGAAAACCTTTGAGTAATAATTAATCATTGGTGGTTCTCTGAAATGGTGTCCAATTAACGCGGTATTTGGTTGAACTGTTTAAGCGCAAATGTTGCCGTTTGTCAACGTCGTGGATGTTAGGTGAATTATGCATAGCCTTACGAGTCAGCTACTTCGTTATCTAGTTTCTGAACTATTTCTGGAGGAAACATGGTCGTATCTTCAGGACAAAGGCGGCTCTCGCTCTCTCTCCCGAGAACGAAATGTGAATAACGCCTTGCCGTTGTGGTTTCTAGTAAGGACATCATATGTTGTCGCTCACCAGTTGGTTCTTTTCTGGAGACTTGAACCTCTGCCTTCCCTGGCAAAGTTGAGCCCCTTGAGGTCATAGCAGAAGGTTGCCCTATCTCGTACAAAGAATGATCTCGCTTCCTTTCACTTCGAATTTCCACAATAGTGTCTCCGTGAAGATATAAAAATGCCCTCGAAGAAACTTGCCAGGTTGACCAAAACGAATTCTGACAACTTCATCAGGAAGATGTTATGAATGAAAGAAGTGCTATCATGGACAGAATCAAATGAAGAACAAACTTTGAAGACCTTCCCCTTATGTGATCAGCTGTATAGTTAATTAGTAAACTAACTCAAGAATCGGAATTGGTGACCCTGGATAAATGATTAAGTGTAACTTCTGGTATCCTACCGTCCCTCTATCATGTTTAATTTGAATTAAGTACTACACAATCAGGTGTAAAATCGATATCGTTAACGTTTCCTACTTTTGAGTCCGTGAAATTCGTTTTTGTGTACTTCAGTTTATTGCAAATACATAAAGCCCGTCATAAGTGTTATTACTCTCCGTTGGCGTGCAACATCGAGAGATGAAGATAAGCGAGCCGTTTATTTAATCGTCGCAGGTGTCGACGCGTGAGCAGACAAAACAGAGTCGCTGTCTAGGTCGACGGGAAGGGTACCAGTGATGATTTCCTGGAGATGCATGGAAACTTATGGATTGTATGGCAAATCGTAATCGCACATTTATCATTATAATACTGTGTTTGTTACTAATAGGCAATGCCAAACATAACGCCTTACATACATGGAATGAACGTGTCATATGTCTTGTTCCCTTGGCAATGGACATACATTTCAATCCCGAATTATTGTAGTTTCCAAGGAACTTAATGACTGCTTTTAAACTTTGCGCGTGGCTACTAGACGGTATTTGCTTCTGTCATGCTAAATAGTGGCTATACATTACGAAAATAACATAAAACTATGAAACAGGAAAACTTGTTGCAACTTGGATTGGCCGTCGAGTTAAGTTGAAAATACTGTGAAAGACATTACGTTCTTCTAAGACATGTAGTGAACGTACTCAACAAGTAAAGTGTTTCTTCATCTCTAAGACCTAAGGATTAAGTTGTTTCTTTTCTTACGAGATCAGTACGATCAAATGACAGAACATTATAACAAATTGTAATATGTGTATTGCCCAGTAAACCTTTAATTGAGCATAATGTGGAATATTTGAAGCGTTTGCTTTGATAGTTTTACGTGCTCCTTTAGTTGAGACTGATCCGTCTAAGCTCGAGCAGTATGTACAGTGGTATCATTTTCAATGACACTGACATCAATGACCCGTCAAAGTTAGATTGTTGAACATAGGAAGACAATCTCAGACCATAATCATTGCACAGCCATGTTCATAGCAGACATGCCAACAGTAAAGGCGTTAGCTATCTAGAGACTTTTCCTTTGCATGAAATCCAAGATAAGGACTTCAGGTTCTAATTTAGAACAGTTGTCGTCTGGACCAAGGATGCCTTTTCCTTTGCGATATCCAGCCTTACCAGGGGACACAACCGGCTCTCGATTTATCAGCAAATTACATGACAGTCCTTCAAACATTTCGATTTGTACCGCACGATGTTTACATAGTAATATGGATAGACGCTCGAAACCTGTTAGACGGCATTCCGAGTCTTCTGTGCAATTGTATCATTCCATATTAAGGAAGACGGTAATTATACTATTTCTGAGTTTCCTTTTAAATCGTGATAGTACATGAACATATTATACCACAAAAGTACTATCAGGACTTCATTATTTAGCAAATTTAGTCTTATCTAAATATGTTTGTAAGGGATGTAAGTTCAGTACAAATTATGATCGTAAGTCAGAAAACCTTATAAAGATGCGGCAGCAACATTGGCATTTAATTAGTTTATTTGAGCATTTCTTTACCTAACATCACTAAGGACAAGTAATCTTTTAGTTGCTTGATGTTTTCCCCTGTGTATTTAAGGCTATCATGGCTTCATGATGTGCTAATTTTGTAGATTTGAACATGTGTTACGGACGTCCCATGATTTGTTTCCTATTTAACGATTCCTTATCGTAGTTTATTTAGGTAGGTCAGCATCAACCCAGATATGAAGAGTAGCAGTGCATTGTGAAGCTCTCCCAACGTGAAACTAAACTTTAAACGAGGCAGCTTTGTTCCGCCAAAAGGGTGCCACTTCTTAGCATTCAGTTCACTTCTTTGTTATGTTTGTATGAAATGTATAGTAGCTGTGATTACACTTATGATTTTATGCTTGGGGCATAGCCCACAGCTGCCCAGCGATTGCCTTCCCTCTTGTTCATTTTTGAAAAATACAAGCCACCCTTGTTCTCCAACTTACTAATCTTGCATGTTTAATTTTTCACATTTTCATTTAGAAATAGATGATGTTACCCAATTTGTTGGTGTATTTCTTTGTGTACGCAGAGTTTTATAAAATAGGAATTTTCAATAAGATGTGAAGTTGATAAGTTGTTTTTCCTTCGTCGAAAAGCATTAAGTTTAATTCTGGTTTTGTTAATACCACCTCTGTTTATTTGTTATACAAGAAATTGTGGTTGAAGCACACTGAAAAACAGTCAACTACTAATTATCGTGGCCCCACCAACCGCTTTACAGCCCCGTAATTCAGCCCCCGTATTCCAACCCCCACTTATTGATTTTCTTTAAACCCCTCGCTTATTGCAGCTCGCCATTATAACATTCCCGAAAGTAATCAAGTGCGTCCACAACAATCTCCTTTACTGCAAACTATCCACCCTTCATGGAGATCGTTAATTGACTCTACAGTTACATGGTACTTCTTAAAATTGTGCACAAAAACCATTCAGTGCCACCTACAAATAGTGGTGGCTCATGGGCCACCAGTGACCCAGAGTAGCATCCTGAGTGATCCAAGGGAAATGAGAGATGGATGTAAGATGCATTGTTAGCTCGTGTAGGTTCCCAATAACTAGTTTCTTTTGAATTTCATCGTGTGTATCAGCAATAGGCATTTCATCTTAGAGGTGTCATTCAGTTTGTTTCAAGTACACCCATGATGATCAATCACTTGCTTCCAGTCATTGAGTTCTTCAGCATAAAAAAAGTACGTTTGGCACATCTCAATGATCTATGTATAACAAATTGGAAAAATATAAAGTTATGACTGAAATCCTAAAACTGTGAAAAGTTGCCAAGACGTTTCTGTATACTAAGTGGTCCCAAGATTGGAACGTGGTGTATGAGTGTCCAAAAATCATGAGCTGCTGTTTGATAGCAATAGGTTTAGACTTGAGTTCTTTGTTTAGCGCTTTCGTAGTGGACGACTATGTGTGAGCCCTTGGCTTAAACAACCTTAGTTTGAAATTCCATGTGTGTTAATTTTTCTCGTTAATACTGACATAACTTTCTTTTGGACAGAACGTGAATATTGCCTCCCACCACTACTAACGAAATAGTGTGGTGGGAGGGGTAACTAGCTCAACGTGCGGACCCGTAAGAGTTGAAGACGCAAAAACATTTATAGCGCATGGTGGGTAGACAGGTTTTAGTCTCGCCACTAGGGCCCCTATAGTTATTTCCACCCTGTACTTGCTCCTGCTTCTTACGGATCAATCATTATCTTACTAAGATACTTTAGCAGCTTCGTACACCAGATATTTAGACCTAGGATGTTTTCACTCGTTTGATTACTGTTTATGGTTTACAATTTTTCAGTATGCGGAACAAAAGGCACGAGATTTTCGTGATCATCGAACACCTAAAACTACTTTAGCGGCGGTACAACGGAATCGTCCGGGGCTAGAACATACAATTGACTCGCTCTAATACGCAATGTGAAGCTTACAGATCGCGTATAGATTCCGCGTATACAGCAAAAATGAATCTGTATTAATTAGTACAAAACTAGCACACTTTACGTGGAGATGAGGTGACAAATGGATCATGTGTACCGCAGGATTGGCTGTGGCGGCCGTTGCCACTTTCCGTGGCGTGGGGTGTATACGGCTTACGGTGTAAAATATTCCTCAACAGGAGGGATGGGATTGATTTGAGTAATCAAGTTTAAAAAATTTTGTAGAAGCATGGTTAGTTATGTATTTTATTCCTTTTGTGATACGTTCTTTCTTATGGATTCATTGAAATCCTTGATTTGATATCTTCATATGTTTTCACAGAATGTGCCATATAATTCTATCATGATATCTTTTTCTCATTTTAGGATCCCGGCCGTGAGTTCATCAGCATTAGATTTTATGAAGTCGATGGAAGTTATCAAGTGGAGATTCTTCCAGCCCTAAAGGGAAAATCACTCAAGTAAGTACCTCTCAGTGGAGCCGAATTTCCTTCAAAAGTTGATGTGGGAATTAATCGTGGTGCTTACGGCTAAAGTGAGGCTATGACTAAGAAAAAAATGGATATCGGAATTATTAAAGTTGCTCATCCGTTTATCGAAGGATCTTCTGAATGATAATTTTTGCAAATGTTAAAATATGTTGTGGAGCCCAGATAATAAGATAGTGCTAAGTTTGAATGGTTTACAACAGAGACTTTTAAGCCATACGGAGGGGTGATTTACGGTACACTTAACCATCATTATTTATCGAAACAGGACTTGAATGTCTATAAATAGATATATAATTAAAAAAGTGACACGAAACATTAAAACTAACTTTCGAGCTTTCCGCTCTTCGTCAGGTCTACGTGACATAATCAACCCGGGCCGTATTTAAGCAAAAGATGGCTGAATTAAAATAAGTTCTAAAAGAATAAAAGATGCTATCTATTTTCAATAATGATAAAAAGATAAAAGATGATAATTACAATGTTGAAAACCGAAAACTATAACCTATTTACATTAAAAACTAAAACAACAATAAGAAAAGTAAAAATAATTGAAACTGTTTATTTACTAAAACTATTATATATATATATTAAGTATTTCCCATCTTTTTAAGAAGCTACCTAACATACTAGAGGACTCTTTAGCCATGTGTGGTTTATAAAACGGAGTATAGTTGGGCTAGTTGCTTTTAATTTACTTTCAGAGCACTCTTTAAAATCTTAATACCTTTTGCAAAGAATTTTAAAGACTGTATGAAAAGTTTTTGTAGTTTTTACTAGGAAAGATGGAAAGATTGCTAACCTGGTTAATTTTAGATAAAGTGATTTTTAACAAGGATGGCTGGCAACTTTGTAAAGAAGAGAATATCCGGAAAGTTGATTAGTGATACAAGTCTTGAGAAATACGTCGAGTAAAGTATTCATTTTGTTAAATGTTTTCGCCGGACACTGGTCCAAACAATCGTGTGGAGGGAAGGTCAAACATTTCCCCACAGAATTGATAGGAAATTTTTTTGTTTCGCTATCAGCTTCATCAGCTTCCATATTTAAGTACTCAGCGAGACGAACAATTAGGTTGCTGGTTGTGGTGAGAATTCAGGGTCGACTTCCCGGATTGTCAACTTAGCTATTGTTCTATTTAGCGCACTAGTTAAGTTGCTGTTTTTGATGTGAAAGATTTTGGGTTCGATTCCCGCCATCGCCGTAGCATTTCATGTTTATTGAGTTCTCTACTATTTATTTCATGATTACTAGTGTGTCTGCCTGAGGACACTTTTTCGATCATGGGTATTATGGGAAGCATATTATTTAGAGCGGAGACTCGTCAAAAGTAGAGTAAGCTGATTTGCCGGCGTCACTGAAAGAACAGGATGAGGTATAGATTATGCAAGAAAGAAAAGAGTTGGGTTTTTTTCAAATGCGGAGATCTATTCAAGCACGATAACTTATTTGTGTAATCAAGTTCATTGATTTCCTTTCGTCTGTTTTTATTCTGCAGAGAATCCATCGAGCATATGTTTGAAGAGCGGAACCTTAGCTTCGATACTCATTCCGTTTTTCTGGAAGCTTCGAATACACCATTGCCCCTTGCTTTTGATACATTTCCTCTTGGAGGTAACATCTTACATGTCAGAGGTAAGGCCTATCTCTACTGTAGTTGCCAATTAATGTCACTTTTTCCATGATATACATACTTTATCTTTTGCGTGATGAATTTTAAAGAATTTTGAAGGTCAGTAACATCTACAGGAACATGCTTGATATCCTCATGTTACCCAGAATGGTGATTTTAATGATACTTAAGAGTGTATTACAATCTGAGTCAAGTTTTCGTGTAGCGCAGCGGTCTGCAAACGTTTCCTCCGCTTTGCCCAAGAAAATATTACCTGAGAATCCTAATTTTGAGCAGTGCCATATGTAATGCGTTTGTGCACATAATGTGCATATATTAGACGTAGCTTCAAGTAGAGATAGCACTGTTATTGCTGCTGTTGGTTTTATTTTGGAAATTATCATGCACAACAGAAGAAGCCATCCGTTTCTCACTTCGATTCTCAATAGGTTATGGACCCACCAAATATCATAATTGGCGGACCCCAGGTTGTGGACCACTGCTCTAGTGATAAAGCAGTTGATTGGTTGCTACCTTAGGTTAATTGATCGCTATTGCTACATGTCATTTATTGTCGCTAAGTGGACTTGTCGAAATGTAGTACCTTGTAGACTGGTAGGTTGGTTACTTGATTATTTAGTTTATTCGGTAAGTTGTTTTATGAATCATCAGGAGTCGATTAAAGATACATCATGAAAGTTTTACATTGTTAATCCGAACTCTGAACGATTATTTTCTTTGTGAAGTACCTTCCATTGTATACCCTATTTAAAATATCGTATGCCTGGCCCTGTCAAGTAGAGATCTAATGCCCTATCACGGTGCTGTTCTGTGCTGTACTGCAATCACTTGAAACTGCTTCCATTGCTTAGCATTGTTAAACGTAACAATATGTTAAATTAGAACAATGTTTTTCACCGAGCACCGAGCTTTGACATTCCCGGAGTGCCCTGGAACCCCTTAGCCATGTTAGAACTTTAGGGTTTTACCTTACTGGCAAGCGAAACATGATGTTCATATGATACAGAATTTTTTTGACAGTTTCAGTACTTGTTTAATGACGTTTGCCAAGTTTGCTCGCGTATTTAGCGCCAGTATTAAAGCTTCAAAAAGAAATGAGTAAAACCTTGATTTATAATCCCATGCTCCTCTGTGCTTCGTTGATTCCCTTTCGGTTATTTTCTGACGAATTGTACTCTGAGGAGTGTCAGACGAAAAAGGCTTTTTAGTACAAAATGAATTCGCTATTTCGTGCAGTTTTATTATTCTGCAGTGAAATAGAAGTCCGTTAAAGTGAGCTCGTTCTAGCAACGAAATCTATCTGCCGGCAATAATAGGGCTACTCAGTTTAAAGTGTACTGGCTCTAAAACACGAAGATGTAAACCCCACTTAGTCCTATATAAAATCTTAAACATCGTTAGGGGACAGTTCAGCAGTGGTACTATTACTGATGGAAGACACCTTGTATTTCTTCCTAACTGTCTTGCCTGTAGAATCGATCAGTTGCATTTTCTTATCATCGTCAGAGAATTAAATTGCAGAACAAAGCTCTTCCGCAGATAAACTGTACCAATTCTCTTTTCTAATTTGATCTGTGTCATATCTTGTCTGTGTTGAATCCCATATTCCGTTCTGGTTTATACTCTGAGTGTTCTTCTCGATGAGACAATTTATAGCTTGTAGTTTTCCAACTGCTGATCGTTTGTAATAAGGTGTGACGTTTTTAGAAGGTCACAAGCGTCCACTGTTAAATCTCCTGTGGTGTTTGATTTGTACTTCCTTTCTAACCATATGACAAGTGAATCGGAAATCCAATCCGTGCCAACAAACCACACGAAAACCCTTTTCTATTACATATTTTTATACCTGACTATTATTATTTGGTTTCAAATCCTTAGGTTTAGCCTTCATCTTTAACGTTTTCAAACTGTTCAAAAGGGCTCACAGAATGAGCACAATTTCATTTATGGTACAAATATAATGCACGTAAATCATACTCAATTTATAGTGGGTTTGGCCTGCATTGAAACTTAGGCCATCTAGGGCATGCCGTTTTAATTCATATGTATATTCCTTTAGGTCCTTCTACATGAAATCGTTCTTTTTGGTGCCTGTTACTTTCACTGACATGAAGCAAAAGAACTGTAACTTTCTGGTTGCCAGCTATTAGTTATTCATATCAGAGATCACATCCATTTAGCTATATAGACACTCTTGCATCTGTACTCCTGAAATTGGTCCTCCCGTATCATTAAACATAACTTTAAAGCCTGATTCCCAATCCTTAAGACGCACTAATGTGCTTGACTCGATCTGCGCTTATTTCTCAGCAGTAAGAACTTACTGTATCTGCCTTTAACTAATGTTGCCAATCAATTATATTGTGCTGCCTATTTTATCGTCTATTTCTTGGTCAATTGTATTGTCTATTTTATCATCTATTATATTGTCTATTTTATCATCTATTTTATCGTCTATTTCGTGGTCAATTGTATTGTCTATTTTATCATCTATTATATTGTCTATTTTATCATCTATTTTATCTTCTATTTCGTGGTCAATTTTATTGTCTATTTTATCGTCTGTTTTATGGTCTATTTTGTTGTTGATTTTATCGTCTATTTTATTGTCTAGTTTATTCCCTATTTCATTCCCACTTATAACACTTACTTTATTTCCTATTTACTTACTTTTGTTAATAACCCTCTCCTCTACTATTTCATTTCCATCATCACTGACTTTGTAATTGTCGACTGCAGTTGAACTGTGATTTCGCGTGTACTAGGAAGGAGAACGTTCCAAAGCAAGCTCGTGTAGGGCTATAGAAATTACTATCTTGCAGACAGAAGTTGACTTAGAAATCGTTGAATGGAATTTAAGGTCGGTGAACTCTTAGGACTTGCGTTTTGATATTGAAAAAGTTTGTTTATGGGTAGAGCAAATCAAGTTAGTACGAAATAGCGAAACCGTTTATGTACTTATAAGCGTTTTGGCCTCACAACTTTGAAGTTAGGTGACAGAATTAATCAGCATTTTTCTTCTTGTGTTCGCCAAACATTAGCTCCTACAACGAAAGAGGCAACTTGGGTTTCAAAGCCAAAACAGTACCAAGCATAATGACTCCGCCATAGGGCATCTCTAAAACCCAAAGTGTGCAAAAATGTTCAATTATGACGGCTTCCGTATCAGGTGTAGGCGTAGATCTGCCTTTTATTTGTCCGCTCCAAAATCAGTGTACGTAATAACAAGAGCACCGCTGCTTTGTTTGGGCCTTTTCGGTTAACTACTCAGTACTACAGACACTGATTTGTCAAACCAACCCAAATCAGCATGACCAAGTTCAGATTAGCCATTTCAAAAACGCAGCAGGATCTAGTTTCATTCCTTCCTTTTTGTGTCCCATTCTGAAGATTTTGTACTCTGATGAGTGTCAAACGAAAAAGCTTTCAAGTACAAGAATTAGTTTCACAACTTTGTGTTATTTTTTAATAACGTTCTTTTTGTGCCTACCTGATATATTCATGAAGATGATGATTTTTCTCCATACTCTGGCGTGTTTGCGTCTCTTCATAGATGCAAATCTACTTCATCTGCAAACAATCTGTAGCCAACGGCATGAGATAACCGAAGACACATGGTGCTCATGGTTTAAACTTAAGCCAGAGAAGTAATCGTGTGAGAAGTAACATATTCAGCTTAATATTGTTATTCTCGCTGAGTTTTTTTATCAGATATTTTGGCGAGGTACATTTCTTAAACATTGTAACAAGTTAAGATGGTGAGCATCAGAATTTGAGCCCATGTTATCTCATCATACCGAATTCATTAAAGTTCGACAATAGCTTCTATTATTACCATTCTTGTTTACCTCATCTCTCTCGAATCCTCTTACGTACATTGGTTGTTTTTACGAGCAGCATCTGGCAATTTCTTATGAATTTTTTTTAATTCCTGAAGGATCCCCAGGGTCTCCCCTCCCGAAGTGTCCCCCACTATAATACAATAACTTAACTATAGTGATTGTATTGTAGTGAATAGTAAAACTAAAGTTACAATGTTTTAGGAGCGGAAAGAGTAATTATGGAAGTGGGGGGGTCTCTTGAAAAAACCTCAATAAAGCGTAACAAGACTCCCTTGTTAACAAAGTTCTGCGAAACTTACGAAATTCCTCAATGAAGGTCTGGGGTACACGTACCAATAGCAGGATAGTTTTTTATTAACGGGATATCCAAACATACCGTAAGTAAAAATACCGTTAAAGGTGTGATAATGACAAATCAAGGTGTTAAAGGCAAGATTTTGTGTTGTACTCATGGTTTCTGAAAACGACAACCTTTTGTTGACACCTTTGCCTCGAGAAATTTCGAAAGCCGACTCCATAGTGTTAATGATAGACATTCCAGCTTAATGAATCGAGAGCTCAATTCAAGTTATAGAAATATGCAGGGGGAAAGTTTGGTGACTTCCTTCTTGTAATATTTGAGAAAATGCATTTACTTTTTGCTTTACTAGACCTGAATTTTTCAACGTGGGGGAAGTTACTACTAGATGAATAACGAATGTTTGTACAGGAAAGTTACGAATTTTTGAATAATGAAATCGTTTATGCTGCTGTGGTCAGTGTTGAAATCACTCCAGATGTGTAATTTCATCGGACAAGAGCATTCTTGAACAAAAGCTGTTGTTTTTCAAGAATGACAAAAGATCATAAGTATACGAGTTTACCACATTTTGTGAGGGTTCACCGGGCCTTGGCAAAGTAGCACTCCCTCACTATTTACGTGCTGCGAACGCCAGTGCTGTTGATGGGAGTCGCCATAAATCATTGTCGTGGCAAAGTGTTTCACAGGGATGAAAAAATTGAAAAACTCTGTACTAGGCAAATCTATTATGAATGAATCAGTTCCTAATTTTTTACGTGCAACGGATCTTGTGAAGACACACCTGATTTGTTCATCTATTTCTCTGATGCTTTCACTAGAGTATAGTCTAATATCGCACAATATAATACAGCCAAGTTTCGCCAGTCTTTCCTAGTCTTACAGTATTTTAATCCGTTTACTATACCCTCCTTTACTGTTAACCTCGTTGGGGGGTCGAGGCTTAAGAACAATCTCCAGTAGAAGATAACAGTATAATTTTCTTTGCGCCATGCAACAGGTAGAACCGTATTTCCGGATTATTGAAGAGTTTGTTGGCTGCCATAGAGTTACGTGTCCATGTGACAGTGATGCCATTGCAGAGCGAAAAATACCCTGTTTGTAAACTGCACATGCGCATAGCCCAGAATGATACGTAAATAGACGTTATTGATTGCTCTTTGCAAACAATGAATAGTATATTTTTACTGATGCTTTTGAAAGCCCTTTATTTTGTTATAGCTATTAATATAAAATAATTTTTAAAATGGGAATCGATTATAAGAGGTTTATTCAAATAAGATAAACCGAAATGTCCTTAGGTGGTTTGGGTATCAATCGTTTCGGGCTCATGTAATAATTTTTGATTTCCTGTAAGGAACAGTGTTGCAGAATTACAGGCTGTAACGATAACCTTTCAAAAAGTTTACAAGATGCACAAATAGGCCTTCTTTGATATCTGCTGCAGGTAATAAACCGTGAATGCTTCTATTCTACATAGCTTGCTTCCAGGAAACACACTGTACTGTAAATTCATATTACACAGATCAGTCTGGAGTATTACAAAAAGTATTACAAAAAGCGCATAGCGTATTTTACTTTAGGCGGGGCTAGAGCATTTTCTTTCCATGCGTGATCATGATCGGAGAAACGGTGATGAAGTGAATAAATTACTGCGAACGTAACGGACATTTCCAATTTCGTCAGGCAAGGGTATGAATCTCACTGGCCCAATGGTCAGTGAATTGAGTTTCAATGTTTCTAGACTAGTTTAGGATTCATTATGCCTGTTTGGTTCACAGTACAAAACCCTGGAAGTCTGATTTTAGGAAAATGGTAATCACCGAGTATTAAATGCATACTATCGGAAATAGAACAATCGATTTGGACCAGGAATGGGGAATGCCAAACGAAACCTTTGGCATCAAGGACCTGAACCAGGAAGGATACAATGATCAGGCTTTCAGGCAAAAGAAAAGGTAGTCGTCAATCGCTCGATCTTTGGCTCATTTTGTGAACATATATGAGTGACGAGTAGACCACAAGTTTAAAATTGCGTTGAGTATCGCATTCAGTACTTTCGTCTGTTTCCATGAAAGTAGAGTTTTGAGAACACTGATTGTCGCCTGATTTGTATTCGTTATGTTGACGGTATTTTCTTCTCAATTCAAAACAAACAGGAGTGTGATAACTCTCTCCAAATACTCAGTACTCATGTTTACATACTATAATCCTTCCATCAAAACGAATCGTTGCCTTTCCTGGACACTCTAACTCTCTTTTCTTCATAGTAGTTTTAAAGGATAAGGTCTTTTACGTGACATTAAACATGCTATGGCCCCATTTGCATCGAAGAACATTGAATTCTCTTTGTAAATCCAGTTCGCTGCTCGTGTCTTCTACTCGAAAAAGAAGGACTTAGAGTTAGCGTCAATTTTTACTACATTTCTATGAAATAGCTACGCAGAAAAACGTTATGTATATTTTCATTTGAGAAAAGGACCAATTAGACCAAACATATGAGCCGATAAAAGGTGCAGTTTGTAAGTGACTACCTGATATTGTTGGACAGTGAAAGTTTGCGCAGTCGCAAAAGGAACATCGAGACAGCCTTGCCCATAATGACAAAACAAACATCCAACATGTACCACGAAATTCGTCATACTCAGATTATTACGTTTTACGTTATGATTTATATATTAGAAAGACCGTGGCCACCTTCGTTGCCGTGTCGATAAAGGTGTTATAACTTTTGCATTTTTGATAGCTACAGTGTCAGAAACGTGTCGCTGGCGTAAGTGTTATTACCACCCTTATTCTATACATTGTTCACGACAATTTTTCTATCTCGTCGGACGTTTGTTGTGACCAGTGTCTGGCGAGAGTGTGAGTAAATTACAAATACCTGACTCATCACAAGTTACAAATCTGGTGTGACATACCATGGAGCGTTTTAAATTAACGCATCTTGTTGAGGGTGTTACACACTGGTGATAGCAGTAAGTCTAAAAAATAGAGTGGTCTAAAGCTTAGGATCACAAGCACTTGGTAATACTGCTTAATTAACACCCCTTAGCATCAGGATCGAGCCTGAGTACACCCAACTAGCAATTTGAATATGTCGAAGAGCATCATCTTAGCAAAACTGTTGTAAATGAAAATTGCAATATATGCAGTACCCAGCACTGAATCAATACACACTTTCTTGTTTATGCCTATGAATAATTTTTCATGCCACAATTCATCAATGAATAATAGTAGACGTAGAAAAAACTATCAGATAACAATCGAAGCAAGTTTCCTATGCGCAAAACGGATACCACAATCTAGAGATAGTTCGCATTTTTACAAGAATCACAGAATCGACACAATATAAGCATGACTAAATGTTACTAAATGGGCAGCAAATTTATACTCAGCTTCGACATTGATTATGAAACATCCTCCCCCTTAGAAGTTACATTTTGAAAGCCCAAGAAATTCC
Organism: Carybdea cf. marsupialis auct. non (Linnaeus, 1758); assembly: GCA_010016065.2. Classification (NCBI taxonomy): domain Eukaryota; kingdom Metazoa; phylum Cnidaria; class Cubozoa; order Carybdeida; family Carybdeidae; genus Carybdea; species Carybdea cf. marsupialis auct. non (Linnaeus, 1758). The sequence goes on from JAAAKL020005051.1 coordinate 16,635, forward strand.
AGAAAGGAAATTGTAATGACGTAAATCTCAACGACTGTGGTTTATTTTGCGGTCGTTACGAATTGACTCTCTGGCCTAATCATGACTTGAAGAAGTATTTGTTGTCTGTCAACTTGCAGCCATGATATTTCTATCTTGGTTAATAACCAGTGTAGTTTCTATGCGTTCTTCAGCGAAACAATATTATACCAGCCATGATATCATGAAAATGGTTTTCAAGAAAATCATTGACAAAAGTGTAATATAGGTTCGTTTTTGCGACGAGGGATTGCTACCAACAGATAAACAAATTTACTGGCTATTGTTAAAGACGACTGAGGACGAATATGGGGAAGACTAAGCAAATTTACATCTGAAAAGCAATTTACTATGGTGTTTATTCATTTGCATTTCCTCCGTTTTCGTTTTATGTGTTTCTGGGCCCGATACTTTTAACAGAGACCCACAAAGAAAAGACATCGGATAAACTGAATTCCACATTTGCATGTTTTGCAGCAGCATGATTACCGTAATTGTAGTATTCGCCACCGTCCTAGTTTCTCATAGCCTTTACTGTGTGTGTGTCTCTGTTAACACCCCCAAGTATTTTTTTCCTTCTTTCACGTGGGTGATGTTACCGAAAAACTTTGTATCCGTGGGACGTATTGTTCTTTCCGTAAATCTGACGTCAGAGGCCGCCTGCAACTAGCAATAAGTTATTCCATCTTTTACCTACTAGCCACATTCATGGCTATGACTCACACCACGATGCACAGTGGCTTTCATATTTTGTACCTTAAGTTTTCGTTGGTGCTTAATAAGAAGTAGATGTGATAAACTCTTGCGGTGCGGTAGACAACTGAAAGGAAGCTATGATCTGGTAATTACTGGTGTGCAACTTGGTCACCTTCAACATCTGAGAACTTGAAAAGTACACATTGTCTGTAAGATCCTGCATAAACAGTGTGTCATGTATGGAAAGGTTGCAATATTTTAAACGTTTTGCTTGAAACTTGTAAGAATTTCGGTTGAGTTCGATTTCATGTCTAGTACATAAATACAGTGGACTTGTGGGGCTTGGAAGGAAGGAGCTGATTTCGAACTTGGAGCTCGTTTATTCTATTCCGTACGTTCAAATTACTATGGACTGTATTGCACAGAGAGTAAGAGAAGTAGACAATTAGTAGGTGGTACAGAACAGTAAGAGTGCACGAAATGGCGAAAACATTTTAGTGCTGAAAAGCTTTTTGTCGCCTGACACTCCTCAGAGTACAACATCGTCAGAAGTGGAATTAAGAAGAAATCAATGAAACTTATACCCAACTGTGTTCTAAAAACTAGCCAATCAGAACACTGACTGCCAGATTGGTGTTGTTTTGACCAATCAGTGTCTGTGGAACTGAATAGTTAACCGAAGAAAAAAGAGAGGGTCGTTTCTAGAGATCATTTATGCAAACCAGACTTTAAAGCATTCAATAGAAAAGTAAACCCTCAAGAACGATTATTTATCTTGTAACTTTAGGAAGGGTTGTTCGTAAGACGGGCTCATTAGAAATTATCTTCGATATTGCTTAAGATTTCAATTTACTGCGTGAGTAAAGCGTGAACATTGATTGAGTATAAGTTGCAGACGCAGATAAAAGGATTGGCCGAACAATAAAACAACGCAAGCAAATCTGTTATACAGACAGAGTTAAGGCCTTGATAGCTAAGGCCACCCAAATTGTTAATTGCTCATCCGAATCTACTTTATGAAGGTTAAAATCGACCAGTTGTGAAACCCTCGCAAATGCCTCAAAGATATGCTTTGTTATTAGAAGCCCCGTTTTTATGCAGACCAGAGGCATTGCCCTAGATATCAGCCATGGATAAATTCCACGTGGCAAATCTAGCTACGTCTTTTATGAGTTCCGAAAAGGTTGTAGTTTCTTTTAGGACCCGGTGAAATAGTTATAAGTAGCTGACGTGTAACCCAGAAATATCATCATAACTATGTTACGTCATTTCATGACGCCTTTCAGAATTAATTAAATGGAATGTTGTTGTAAAATTTGGGAGGTTGTTAGAATTTTATATCCTGTTTTCTTTAACTGAGTTTTTTACTATTTCTACACATATTACATACTACAAATCATTCATCAATTTGAATACCTTATTTTAAATATGGAACCAGGACCACCTCACGTACCAGTGTTACCTTAGACGTCAGATTACATTGGCATAAGTTGCATACTGACGATGACGCTTGTCTCTATAGCAGCCCTCCTAGGTTTCTCGCCCTGGACTGGGCAGATCTCCGATGCTGTGATCTAATTGTTTTTGTTCGCTGTTGTTTCTCTGCAGCTAGACCAGGAACGGAAGGCTCATGAAGTTACCAGGAGAAAATTTAAGATTGGTAATGAGCAAATCAAACAACTAAACCGAGGTAAGCTTTGTTGCAATGCAGTAGTTGCTCTGCTGAATTAAATCGTTTATACTGATAGCAAAGGCTGAATTCTCAAAATGGGTAAAAGACTTGGCCTTTGTGGTGTGGAAAAACAGTTCAAGGCGATTTCTCAAGTAAATATCCGCGATGCGGCTGATTTCGAAATGTGGCTACGAATATTTCCAAGAGGTAGGTATTAGTCTTACTGTAGCGATGGCAGTAATTAGCGTTGGTCGAGACGGTTCGATGACTCATTACTGACTGTCAATTTGAAAGGTAGAAGGGAAAGGGGGCTGGAGGCGGCAAAGTGGAGAAGGAAGTGTTGAATTTCACAGAGATATTGAAGTAAACCGATTTGCTATGGAAATGCTGTTAGGTCTTGCATTTTATTACATATTGCTCACGGATAGATGTTATTCAATGATGTTTATGGAACTGTTGTGGTCAATTCACGTTACCAAGCGGACCGCAATATGAGAGAGACATAAATTGGGAATAAACATAGAGTTTTGCCATTCAAATACTAGTTTAGAAGCGCTGAAGCCATATACTACTGAAAGAGTTTATGTCACTCTGGTAGAGATTTCTATTAATTTAGGTTTAGAAATGTGATAGAGCAGGGGGGTGCTGTTTGGATGTTGGCAACATTTTGCTTTTAACATTGCGCATTACATGTTATGAAAATAAAGAAAGTTGTACAACAAGTTATTGCAACCCACAAAATGATACTTTGCCCTCGTATTAAAGTGTAATAGCACTCTATGTTAGATTTATTCCACGAAATATATTTTTCATAATTTTTACTCGTTGTAAATGGAATAAACTAACGTTTCTTATGAGCATCATTTCGTATCCTCACATGGAGCCGGTATTTATAGAGAAAGTTTTATACTCAGG
>JAAAKL020005052.1:0-19933 GCA_010016065.2 Carybdea cf. marsupialis auct. non (Linnaeus, 1758)
CCACACACACACACACAAGTACGTCTCTGTAATGTATTTTAAATGTTCAGTGTTATTACGAACAAATGAAGCAGCATATACAAACATTAAAGGATGATAGCAGCCCGCTATTTAGCATCAATTTAATCTCCACTGCACAAGCCATAGTTTTATCATTATAATAGAATTTAATGTTTCACTGTTTACGAAAATACAGTCACTTAAGGTCACTCAAATTTGAGAATAAACTCAATAATTATCGCTGCTGAAAGCGACGCATCTATTAATCGCCATCCCAAATTTGACTGAAATCATATAAGTAATGTTTGCTCTCTCTCAAGACTTGTCTGACAAGACTGCTTTTCTGTGAATGCAGTTAAATTGACATAGCCGCAGGTGACAGTACGCTTACGATCTTGGATTTATGAAAAGAAACTGCTTCTAGGTAAATTTAACTACACGTCTTGTAATTTTTCTGTAGTGGGCTTTTTTATGGGGCAACGTCAACAAACGTAAAAAGAGAAGTAATAGGCCTAGATCTACCGATCTATTTGCAGAAACAATACAAATTTCGTCTCTGCACAAACAGGTACCAATTTTTATCTTATTCTTTATGAAGCCTCAAGCTTTTTATCGCTTTAACAGAGGACAATGAGTTTTGCCAGCCGGACTCGATTACAACAGCACGTTTAAACTTGTTCCAGCCGTCTAGTATCAGAAGGGATGTTAAATGATTGAGCGTGCCTGAAATACGAGGAGGAAGAGAGAAGTTTAGCAAGTTGCCGTTTGTTCCAATAGAACTTGTGAATTCATTCTATTCTCATTTATCTTTTATTTCGCAAGTAACCATGATAAAGACATGTTCAAAATTGGTGCTGAATTATTTAACAAGGTGCGTTGTATGGTATAAGAATAACGCTTTATAGTACGAGCTGCTATTCGTAAACTAAACAGCACAAGTATCCACGTTAGTGGAAGGTAACCGTGTTTCTCCTCTCCTCTCCGACATTTTATGGGAGACAAAAACAGGCTTGATTTCGAAGTTGTTTTTCGTCTGTGGATTACTCGTACCACCAAGAAAGGGACGCAGTGCGAGTGTGCTGCTCACAGTTGCTGCTTAAAGAGTGAGTACCAATATGTTATTTGATTGCAATTTCCTTTTATTTCTTAGTATTTGAACTATCCAAACTATATAGTTTTTATAGTTTGTCTGTCCTTACACAGTTCGTTACCATCGTCTGCTTTCTAAGAGTAATAAATCTGGTATTGCGTCAGTAAGTGCTTACATACGCTGGTAATCTTATTCACCCCATGCTGGTTTAAAGGCATTAAAAATCTCACAAGTTAAGTGTCCCAGAATCAAGAACTAGAGAGTTAGAAATGTGGCATCACTTTCAGCCATCATGAACATGACTTCTTTCCAAAGACTGGCACATGAAGCAGTTTTTACCAATAATGTCTTCTGTTGAGTTCTATAGTTCTATGGAGGTTAACCAAATATTCGAGACGACTTAAGTCGGACACGTGTTCGTATAGCGCTTTTAGTTAGAAACAGAAATTGGATTTACTTGCATGGCAACTCTGTGACTCGAATTTTGTATTAAGGGGATGTTGTCTTTGCAAACAAATACTTGTATATATATTGTAAGTGCTGAGTGCTTTCCATTCATTTAATTGATGGTTCTTCAATCTAGAAACATCTGGGCTAAAGAGCCGGTATATTACGACGTTCACTCACGCTAACTGTGTTTTTATACTTGCACTGCGCTACAAGTTAAATATCTGTCCGTTGTTATTGATTTGATATTTCACGGACACTATTGGCATCATCAAGCACTTCTACATCATGTTGAATACGTAGACGCTATAAAATCAAATGTGATCTTGTCAAAAGAAACAGATAACTAACAGAATTCTAAATTATCGGTACTTCTGATATAATCTTCTATACCATTGTGATAGATAGCAATACTCGACAACGTAAAATTTTGAAAATTCATCCTAATAGCCATATGGCAATTACCCCCCTAAGGTTTTAAAAACTCTGATCGACACTTAAAACATTTGAAAAATAGACAATGTTTTAACAAGGATGGCAAAACCGAAGTTAACTCAAGTTCCAAGACATGCTCAAAACGGAGATTGTTCAATTTGATCTTATTGAAGTTATCAAGCATATTCGTGTCACAGAGCATTCAGAACGTGATGCTAGTATGAGTAAGAAATACGTTTTCTCTTCAGAATTGTCATTGATAGACGAGGTGCAGTGGCCAATTGCTTGCACTTGTTATCTTATACAGATCTCAATGCGGATGGAAGGTGATGACGTCACAATTCAAAAGTTTTGGCAATAGTACGATTTGACTCCAGATATCTAATAGCAACTTTGGAGTAGGCTGTTTCCTAAAGTACCAGACTTGCAACGTACATAGCGTTTAAACTAGAGGCGTTTAAATCTCAAAAATCTCTGGTCAAAACTCTGTTGATATTCCTCGATTCTTTACGCTAGGGGCCAGCATCAAATAACGAGGTTTTGTTAGAGAGATTTAAAACTTTGAAAGCTGTTAGCTCGGTGTTCGTATAGAGGGAACACTCTCAATTTTGGCCATTGACCTTCTTACTAATAGGGTAACATGAATATTTTTCCATAATTAAGACATTTTTAAAATTGTGACGTCACACTGTCCCTTCGCATTGTATACTTTACGTTGACCTATGTACAGGGCCGTCGAGAGCCAGCGCGGGCCCCTGGGTATTTCATACCACCAGGCCCATATAGATTTCTGGGCAATTAATCTTTTCATAGAATAACATTTTGCGGGCCCCGGACCTCTAACCCCGCTAACCCCTTCTCAAGGGTCCTGCCCATATTAGCTGAATTAATGAAATGGAGTAGTGTTGCTAGTATGTCCAAACATAATGTTTTGTAGCTTACATAACTTTATAGAATGTTAAAAGTTGACTCAGTGTGCGTCATGGAAAATTATAATTTGGGTACTGATTTTGATTTGGTGATTTAACTAACACCGAAAGTTCGAGGTAGCTGGTCCATCCATCGAGATCAAGACCTATAGGTTAAAATGTATTGAAGTGAATGTCGATAAATACAGCTAGCACGAACGAGTGCAGATGCAGATTCGGTTATCTCTGTCAACTTCAACTACGTCGAAAGATACGTAGATACATAGCTTACGCCGAAACACTAGAAATAGGGATGTGAGATAAATTCTAAAATAGTTGCCCCACAAGCAACAACTTCCCTTAGAAGAGCAAAAGCACTTTTATGTTTATTGCTCAAGATGTAGCTATAAAATTAATCATTTTTAATTAAATATTTAAAAATAATCCCAAATGCAGCATTAACTGCCCCAGAGTATCTTCGAACTTTAGCTTTACATCTTGATGATCATATTTATTGTTCCATTAAACATACCGAAAACGGAGTATTGAGAGAATCAAGGGATTTTTGAGACTGCTCGTAAATCAGCCGATCGATATAGCGTCGCCAAGTACGGGGGCATGATGGTCCCACCCCTGGTGATAGTCTGATTCCTCCTAACCCTTTCCACTGACAGACAACAAATGTTGACATTTTTTGTGTGATTGTTTATTTGCGCTTTACTATGTACATGAGTATCTCCTTCCACTGTTTTTACCCTTGGTAAACAGCTAATTGTGTAGCTAAAAACACCTTGTGAAGTTAGAGGTTTGGTTAAAGGGATTTTTTCGTCTATTTTCAAGACGATTTATCTACTACTTAGAGGTGCACGGAACCGGCCAGACTTTTTGCACCTTTAAACATGGTGCTTGCAAATGATCTACTACATATTTACACAATATTTACTACATTGTGCTTGCAAATGATCTACTACATATTTACACAATATTTACTACATTGTGCTTGCAAATGATTTACTACATATTTACATAATATTTACTACATTGTGCTTGCAAATAATTTACTACATATTTACACAATATTTACTACATTGTGCCTGCAAATAATTTACTACATATTTACACAATATTTACTACATTGTGCTTGCAAATGATTTACTACCTATTTACATAATATTTACTACATTGTGCTTGCAAATGATTTACTACATATTTACACAATATTTACTACATTGTGCTTGCAAAAGATTTACTACATATTTACACAATATTTACTACATTGTGCCTGCAAATGATTTACTACATATTTATGCAAAATACAGTCGTAGGGATGCACAACATTATCACAATTATCATGGGTCAATGAGGAATAAGGTTGACCAGCTTATCCTTTGGGTTGTCCAGTAGCTTCCAAAAGATTGTGCCAGTGATGCTGAGTTTGATGTTGACAATCTGATATAAAATCACTTATCTGACTTACCTTACCTGGCTTTTCTTGCCTGCTTTTTTAAACCTTCATTTGCAAAACTTTTCTTCCCATAAAAATTGCGTACATTGATGTTTCAACACATTAATATTCACCTACGTAACTTGAGTTTGATGTTTGGCACCATCTGTACTTCTAGTGCCATTGCAATAGCCTGCTGACAGGTTTGTGATAGAGTAACAACTGTTACATATCTCAGGTTCGCGCAACAAGCGGCAAGGATGAATGGGGTTAAAATTTACAAGATAAAATTACAACTGTCCTGCATATTTCATTGTTATCATAAAGTAAGGATTTGAAGTGATATGTTCTCATAAATACTAGGTGCTGTCAAGAGTACCATTGTTGGTGTGGAGAACGAAACATTTTACTTTCACGAATCATCGGAAGACACATCTCCTTCCAAAGTTTCAGCAACAATGTATATAGGAACGAATCGCAATTACACAATGCGCTCTAGCTACCTACAGTCCAAGAAAAAGGTTAGGAGGTCCGCAGCGGCAGCTGCCTCGTTTCAGAGTTTTCCGTTGTGGAGGCTTCTTATAATCTATCGCCTTTTATATATCTACAAGTTACAGCAGAGCCACAAGCTTGTTTGATAGCATACGGTGTTTTGAAGGTTTTGAAGACACAAGCTATACTGAGCTATTCACAGAAAGGGGTCTAGTGTTTGCTTGAACTATGTACAAGATATGATATCCCTGTAATCGTGCGACACTTGGGTCATGCTCTTACCATGTCGCTTCCTTATCTATAGCCAAGTCAAAATATTATTTTATTCAGGGAGTATAATGGATTTAATGATCTCTAGCAGATACCTATGCATTTTTCGGCCTTCTTGGATTAAGAATATCCTCCTGACATCAAACGATATCCCTCATTCCTATTCAAAGGCACATTAAATTTTAGCATGGCTTTAATTTGCGTATCATTTTATACTTGCATTGTTATTCATACGGTGTCTTAAAAATTGTAAATGAAAAAAAATGATGCGACTAATAAAGTAACAGATCTCACAGAGTTTACTACTAGGCGACTGTCATGTGTTGTTTGATACCTTCTTCCTAAGTAAAAAGTTATAGGCAACTATTAAATCAAAAGTCGTAGGCATTTGCAAGGACAAGAGGAACGGGAGAAAGAGTGTTGATTTGTCTGAGGGAGTTTTGTCAGAGGTGTACATTTTGTTTTAACTTTGTAATTCAATAAAAACTTATGAACGCAGCCTATGACATTCTCCTCTTCTTCACCCCACCATGTAGACGCCGCAATACACAGGTTGGGAACCACTGGTTTTATAAGTTTGAAAGAGAAGAGAACTAAAAGCTATGTTGTCACTAACGTGATTCGAACCATGGGCCTATACATTCGCGGCGTGCGCTCTACCAACTGAGCTAGGTGAACTCTGCCGATAACAAATTCTATTTCTCTAGTCACCCATTTTAGCTCCCAATACTCCACTGAAAGACATTGGCATCAAGCTCTACACAAGTTTGGAGAACAGCCTCGCACGCCACGAATACGTGAATCACGGATTCGAGTACCGTCGGTGGCATAAATTTTTTCATCCCTCTATAACCTATTTTAAACGTATCATTTCAAATGCTCTCTTCTTACAAACACTTAACACAACAGTTGTTTCCCTTGAATGTCTTGGAATGAGGGGATCATGGATTTATCAGCACACCCAAGGGGAGGCAGCACTACAGGTTTTACAATTACTGGCGTAAATGATTGAAATGATAACTCACTTAGCTACTTTCGGGTTCTTAATCGAGTTAATTGCATAGCTTAGCAAGTTAAGTTAGTTAGTTAGAAATATGAAGGAGTACGATGGTTGATAATCTTTGAGAGAATCAATGGAGGGGCTGAAAATAATTAAAAATCCTTTTTCTCTATGTAAAGGATTCCATATCTTTCTTACTCAAATTAACAGCCTGTTCTTGAACTCAGCTACGTTAAACGCCTTGCTTTTTAGTAGATATGTTGGAATACCTCTTTCACTTGTAAATTGATAGCATGCTCCGTATTTCTTGAAAGCAGTGGCGTAGCGGCCTCGGGGTGTGGAGGTGTAAAACTCTTCTAGCAAGATTTTTAAGATGATTTCTGGCAAAATGGTTAAAACTTTCTCGTAAAATACGTATGGTGACACCCACTTGCCTTGCAAAGTCTATGGAGCCTTGAGTGATCTGACCCATTTTCGTCGCCAGCCTCTTCTCTTTTGTACAAGACAGCTACGCAATCGATGACATCATGTAACACACGAGCAATACTCGATGCTTTATCATAATGATTAAGTGATACATATTTTATATCAGCCATGCTTGTCTATAATTGGGCTTGGATTAGAGTTTGGAATGTCAATAAATCTCAACTGAAGAGCCGACTTCAGAGAAGATGAACTGAGGATAGAAGGATAGGAGGCTAGGAATGGAAGAATATACTTCCTGAACCAAATTGTGAATATGACCTCTTATGTTGGGTATGTCTGCACTCTTGTTAACTGGGTTGAATGCTTATCATAAAGCTATATGCCTGTAGTGATAGTCTCGAGTTTTTGTCGTAATGAGTTTTTGTCGTAATGCTGATTGTATGCAATGACAACAGAAGACAAGGAATGAATAAGGAAGTGAAAGGAAAAATTGTCGAAAGAAATATGAATTATAAGTTTGTTTATTGGCAGTCTGACTACCTTCATACATTTCCTTTATCTCTAGGCATAAACATCTATCGTTTTATTCAGTGCCAAAAGGTTCAGCGTGATTCCAAAAAGGTGTAATCTGGTGATAACCACAAAGGTGAGCGAAAGCAAGCGGAAAGGAGTGAGATTTGCTTAGTGTATATGCAAGTTTATAAGTCATTCGTTACGTTTCCCCCGTATACTAGGCAAGGATCACCAGCGAAACGGAATCAAACAGTTCTGATATGTTTTGCTCCTTCTGCCACGACCAGAGGAAGATTCGGACGTCATGTACGCAGTTATCAGAACTCGAATTGAACAGTAATTCATGAAAACAACTAGGAAGGTCCAACTGGCAGTTTAAGTTTAGTTTTTTACGTCAATAGAAGAAAGTTTACTTGTCATTGGTTTTTTTACAAAGCGTTAACTTCGAAAAATTTCTACACATGCAACAAGGCTTTTAATGATTGTTTTGGCTACTCTTCAAATATATCAGTTCATTTATCAGGAGAATTTTTGGAAAATTCGAATTTATCAGACTGGAAATATAACAGGAAAGGAAAAGAAAATTAGTCCAGTCATCAATTATTCTAGAATTGTATCTTAATGATAGCACCCAAGTCCATCGCAGCATAATTTCCACGAACCATACGATTGTCGGTTGGATAAAGATAATACATTTATCAGAAAACATATCGAGGATAGGATTCGCTAGGGCGTACTACTGTAAAATCATAGTATCACTTTAATTAGTCATTGCATGCCTCAATTAGTTCTCCATGGAATAAACTAGTTTTCCTCTTAGGGATGTTTGTGCTGAAAAGTTTTAGATGGCATGCTTTTAACAACGTAGCTTTGCTTTTTTATCCTACTGGAATAGAAAATTCTTATGCAAACGTTTTTGTCTGTATGGAAATGTTACTTTAAAATTTCATTAAAGTGCATCTACAGTGGTCAGAAACTTTTGGTATTTTGTTTATTGTACTGACCTGAAAAGCCTCCGTCTATTCCATTTTGCCGTACCCTGAGTGTACTTCACATAAAACCTTGTAAAAGAGCTCAAAACTGCACTGCTGGCCGCCGACATGTTTGCCTCATATTGAACTATTTAGCATCAACAACTGAACTTCCCTGTTTCCTATGACGTCAATTTCCTTCCTTATGACGTCAAAATTGCCTCGTTCTAGAAAAAGTTTGTTAAAAGAATCACGTATAACTACAGAAATCTATACGTGAGACCGAAGCTAACGAGGCAGTTCGATTCCTTGAAAAAATGAACAAAACATGAAAAGATTTCTGACCACGGGACGTACACATGTTTTGGTAAGTGCTGTGAATCTGGTTTTAAAAAGTCACATTTTATAGATGAAAAGAGGTGAGATATTGACTCACAAAACAGAATGCAATGTTTAGGAGGCTGAAAAGAAACAATTACTACTGATTTGCAAGTATAGAGGACGTTTGAAAATTATCATTATTTAAGCCATTGATCTGAAAGCCGTAGTTTAACATTTACAACACATGACCGGAGCCACTCGATAGACACCACTATGAATCCAACGTTGTACAAAAATGTGCCTAGTTAATATAACGATTGCAGATCAAAGTGAACACCTTTTTACGAGTTTAATGCACAAAGGTTTACTCTTTTTCACAACTTTGAGGTAACGGACTGCTTCAATGTGATATAATCTTCTGCTGAAATGCTTAGGTAAGGCTAACTTGCAGATGGTACAAATTGCTAAGCCCAACTATTGTATTCATTAAGAATTTAAGATGTTAGAGGGAAAGCAAGCTGTATAAGGGACCCTCCATAGCTGAAGTCCAATTTGTTATAACAAAACATATTCTACTTCACCTAAACCGTGGAATTATCTTGCACGTTGTTCACTTATTCATGTTCGAAAACTCCGTAGCCCGTCGCTACGTTCTTACATGATTGTTTTTTTATTGTCACAGTCAACTTTCTACTTACAATAGCTTTAGTCTCAAAATTCTAACAGATTTACATGTAACTTATTCACGTCGACCAGTGTGACAAGGGAACAAAAACAATTATGGGAGTAAAAAGAATAACAGTTTGTTTGCCGAATTAAGTGATGGGAAACAAACATCGGTTGAAATGGAGAGGGAAAGTGATGACGTCACAAAAAATTTGCAAATAGTGCAATTTCACTTCAGATATCTAAAGGCAATCCTAGAATAACCTGTTTCCAATAATACCACCCTGTAGTGCGCCAAGTGTTAAACCTAGATGTCTTTGAGTCTTTAGACATCCCTGGTCAAGACTGTGTCAATTGTGCCTGGATCCTAAAGTTATGATGCAGCATTAACTAGCAAGGTTATGTTAGAGAGTTTTGAAAATTTGAAATCTAATATCTCGGTGTTGGTAAGAAGCTCTCCTCTCGAATTTGGCCGTTGACATTCTTACTTCTAGGGCAACAGAAACCCGGAGAATTTCTCCCGTAATTTATAACTTTTCAAAATTGTGATGTCACACTTCCCCTCCGCATATGAAATTTGTTGACAATGCCTTATAATTGATACAGAAAAGAAATAATGTAATCAACATTAAGTCCTCTGATCTAAGACAATTTTAGATTTTGTTAAGGGGAGAATGGCAGCTGTTAGGTCTGAACGGTCAGAGATCCTCTTCATATGTATGTACAATAAATGGTTGGCCTTTATTTTGTGGGTTAAGGAAGCCAGGCAGACGACTATCATTAGCATGTTACGAATCCCAACCATTCTTCTTCAGAAATAGAAGTTATACTATGCATTGAAGTAGCTAATGGCACACAACATTCTCTCTTATCCACTACGCCACAATACAAATTTCAAATACTTCGCAGGAACGTAGAGACGTCAAGTTTCTATAAAGTTTATACTTAACCGACTATTTCAATACCGATTCTCTCGTTCTCGAAAATACCAATTATCTGAAAAACTGTTCTTCCTGAATTCGTTTATTTCGATATAATCTCTATAAATGCACATTGGACGTCGCAGATATTCTTTACAGAGAACCTGTTTAAAAAGCAATGTATCGTTTTTAAGAGCAAGTAAGGAGTTTTAAGTTTAGAAGCATGTAGCAGCATCCATTAAGTTGCAGTAAGTTCTGAAATACTCTAGCACAGTGAGGATTAATCTAGCATGGCCTGAATCTGCTACAAATTTGGGTATAATATGCAGGTTGCTGGGAAAATGATTCTATGGAGTGATGTGGGGTGTTGTGGAAACTAGTACAACTTTTAGATTAGCAATCTAGGAATATATAAAGTGGAGTTTCAGACATGCTAAGCCAGTCGTGCTTTGACTTGGTCAGAGAAAATTTGTCTAATGCAGAAGAGCAACTGTACTTAAAGAACAGGCAACTCATTTTGATCAAGAAGCTTTTCACCCATTCTCGTCAGTTGATCTACGTTAGTAAAGAAGCAAAGAACAATGAGACTATTTATAGATACAAAGAGGATCAAAATTAGCAGCAACTGTATAATTTACATGTTCCACTTTGCTTAGTTGCATTATTAGATTGAAAAAAACCTTTCTTTGGTAATTTAATGATGCTGTCTGCAAACCTGTACGTCAGTTTGTTTACTTTTTTGCATCCTAGGTTGCCTGGTCTTTACCAATTAGAATACAGTATACAATACAATGCCATGAATTACTGATTCCCATGATACCCATGCTAAAAAAGAGCGCCCAGTTTGGGACAAATATTTCTCACAAGCGCCCAAGCCCGAATAAGCGCCCAGTCCGAATTATATTGGATGGGTCAAAAAGAATCAAAGCCTTTTCAATTTTCCATGACCTTTAACCTCAAAAACGTTTAAATTCTCTCAAAAATGAAATTGATTGATTAGAACGCTATGTTTCAATCCATTCTACAGAAAAAGTATGTTTAAGTAGGCCTATCTACTTTTTCTATTCTTAATAACCACCCATGTTTGAATAAGCGCCAAACCAAAAAGGTTGTATTCGCTTAATCGGTAACTTACGGTATTTCTTATTTCGGCCCTGACTCTGAATCCCCGTGTAACGTCATCTTGGCCCATCAATCATGTTGCAATAGAAATCTTTACTTGAAAGTATATACTTTTGTTTCGGTAATTTCAAATATTTTGTTATCTGTATCTTAATTTTTTTTGAAATGCGATTTATTAATCCTGCAATTTCATAGGATGATTGATCTCTGAAGAGGCTATGTTTCTAAGCAAGTTTATTTAGTAAGTAGATTTTAATTAGTACATTTTATCGCTTTGAAGAAAGTCATGTTTGAAGTTATATTTAAATATTTTCATAGATGACATATATTTTATATGAAAATTTAGAATTTTTTTAAAGTTGTTGGGAAAGCCATTATGCAAGGTTAAACAATTTGAAAAGTGGATTTTTTCAGCAATAGGGGGACAAATTGCCCTTTCTTGCTTTCCTGTAGATGCTCATGGCCCCATAAATATCAAGAAAGTGGTAATTAGTCATCAATTTCTTCCATCTTTGGACAACAGTTTTACTTCACTATCTCATTCAACAGCAAATAATCTCATCATTAGCATACTTGAAAGTGTATCGGAGATTTTCTCTTTTTTTAAAAAAAAATGCAGCCTTCTCGTTTCATATATGGAAGAGTTTCGCATGACCTACAACTAGATGGAAGCAGCAATACTTCTAGAAGCTCAAGTTACATAATGCTTAAATTGTATTTCCATTGAGATGTCCGTGGTTTTCTGCCTTTTCATTCTACATCATAGGTTCTCTTTTTTATGCTCCAGCACTTCTATGAAAATAGGTGACATTAAAAGAAATCTCCCTTTAGCAATCCTCCTTATCATTCCTCGGTTTTCATTAATTTTTGCCAAGTATTTGATATGTAAACATAGTATGGTGCCTAAACAAGCTGTGCAGCCATACTCAGCTTTGTGTCTTGCGCCCATTGTTCTCTTCAAAGTGTCAGTCAATGAATGTTTCTTCGCTTTACTTTCTTTATTAGTTCAGTTGTACTTTCATACTATATAAATTAACAATGATTGTTTGCTACCTGGAATTTATACTCAGGTCCCTAGCCAGGAATGTTTTTAACCCTTTCAATGCTATACCTGCCATGTTCAATTTAAGAGGTGTTTTTATGTATTCATTATAATTTTAAAATTTTTAAAATAAATTCTTAGCCCTCATTGATAGTTTATAAACGTCTTTCATATGACAAATTTATATTCTTTCAACAACTCTATTTAGATCCTATCCAAGTATAGTTTTGAGTATTTTATTTCTTCTCGATGGCAAATAAATGCATAAAACATTTCCTCTCTTTTTGGGACCTGCTCAAATTAGTATTGATGTTATTCATAAATTAAATTGGTGTTGCTATAGAGTGAAAGCCTCTTCTTTTTGCTGTATAATATATTTGATTTGACGGAATGCATTTTGACGATGTGCCGACATGGCTAGGTTTATTCTAAGTTATATCCTCAATAATTTACGGTTTAACAAGTTGTCATTCTATCATAAGCTAGTGAGGCCGTACAAAAAACGACTAAAAAGTTGCTATTGATATCTGTGAAAGTATTACGACTTCGGTGATGCAGATGCAGACTTGAGTACCTTTGAGCGGCCCCATGCCTCAGCTTGTCTTCGCAATATGGCAACACAAAAGGGTTAGTTGAGTTGATCAACTTTTAGTGTTCTCTTATTCAGTTAGAGATAGGTAGAGTTAGAGTAAGTATCAATTAGAATGGAAGGATAGGAAAGGTTTGTTTATTCCCTTGCGTTATTCTCATGTAGTCTTCAAATATTTGTGCTCTCCTCAAAGTTTCTACTTAGAGTCAGAGTAGCGCTATGCCAAATTATACAATTTTACTCCAGTTTGCGTACAGGCTCATTATTCATCGCCTATTATTATCGCCAACAATGTTTTTTCGTCACAAATACAGGTACTTTAGGACCACAAGCAGCTCTACAGTATGCACGTTTGTATACAGATTTATTTCTATGCATTAGAGTATGGATAGCCGACATATCGCATGCATAATTGTTGTTTCCAAGGTGCATACCTGGTTTATACTAACAACGCTTAGAATCCGAGTTTGTTAAAAGAAGGGGATGAGCCTAATTCTTGAATTAATGCAAAAGATCTCAATATTTTATTCAAAGATAACGGCAACTCCTTTCAGATTCATTAGATTTGCTTCTTAGTAACATAGAATAGCTTTTTGATTTTTTGTAGCCATCTGTAGCCAATGCTCTCCAGCTCGACGTCTTTGTACGGAAAAGATATCTTTGCAATCTCGTGCCCAGTAAATGCATTATCAAAACAGTTAGTACTCTATTTCTTTAAGATAGACATCTGTGTAAAACTCTCAATTGCTTTAAAGTTCTATAGCGCCTGTTCGTTAGAAAGTGTATTCAATAACAGATCCTACGAAGGGCAACTTGGAATTAGGCACCCCACTAAAAGTATCTTTCATTAATGGCCCAGTTGACGTATGACCTGTAAGCATAAATGGAATACTGTTGTATGAATTTTAGCCTTTGCATTTTTGCAACTTATCATCATTGTAAAATTTAGAATGTGCAAAATCAGAACAAGAAATTTTTTAAATTTTTTACTGAGGTTGACCCTCTCCCTCCTCCTTCAAGTTCCTAGGGCCTCTGATGTATTTTTTTGTGATCACAATATTCCAGCAAGACACAAACAATGTTCTCTTGTATGTGAACCCAAGACTTCTCTTAAATATTGTTTCATGCTTTCCGAGACCAAACCTTACACAGATTAGCTTTTAAAACTCAGTTCTGTAAGAAATTGATAAATAGTAAGGTTCTAGCTCAGTTTGATACGTTGATCATGAAATATCGTTTGCTAATTGAAAGACTTATCACCTCACTTATCAGCCCTGCATGGCATAAACCAAAATGCCTGGACTAGTGTAATCATGCAAAAGATTACATGTAGGATTCAGCTTGTTCATAAGAGGGCTTTCTTAAAGGAGACGTAGTTCCAACCCCAATTTTATTTATACAGTTGTCCTATTATCTCGGAGTTTCAGGTGTAATACTCACTGTTTTACTGTAGTTACTCTTTAATCCCAAAAGCCCAGCATCCCTACTTTACTTCTTTATTACTGGTGATGATTAATCGGTTTTGAGCTGGATAGTGTCATTAGCAGAATCAATCACCCAATGCTATTGGGATATTTTCCCCTATTCTAGGTTCCATGAACAATCAACAAAGGCACTGTTGTTATAGATTGATATCCTGTTCTTTATATGCAGGTTTGTCCGTTAAAATAAGAAATGCGACCTTTCTTTGTACACATTTTGAAAATATTTAAAAGTTACAAATGCCTATGCACATCGCTTTTTGTCTTAGATAATGTCATCCTTGGTCATAATAGTTGATAGTTAGTGGTTAGAAGAGAACAATCATGGTACTAGAAGAACAGTGGTAGCCTAAAATACCAACATAAGAATTAGGACACAACTGCAACAAGTATAAAAGTTTATTTATCTTAGTCCAATAGCTAAGGTGTTACATTCGTATTAATCCCAAAGATATCAGTTGATAAGTCGCTTCCGATTATATTTAGAGTTTGTATAGTTCGCATTAATATTACTTGAGTCTAATCGTCATGTTAAATAGGTAGTAGCCACGTTAAATTCGTGTAGCGTACATGAATTGTAGTCACGTTGTAATAGGAAGAAGAGGCGAAGTGAGAAGTAGTCAAGTCGATAGAGAATAGTAGAAAAAGAAGAAATATCAAGAAAAACGGTACTCCTCATTGTGTAATAAAAAATATATCTTGGACATCTTCGATCCAGTTAGTGAACTTAGATTAAGGTAAGGCCTTGCCGTACTTGCTTAGGTAGCTCATCAACAGTTTTTGTCATACTTTTTATATGTAATTATAAGAATGCGACGGCGCCATCGCCTCTAGATCACTAGATTAACTGCATTGATGTTGAGAAGAGCTGCGATGATTTTAACCTCAACTCCCTTTCACAATTCTTCATTATTTGTTTCACGGAGTAGTGGACGACTCTCTGTGACTCCCAACGTCACCTTTCCTAGGCATCTTAATTTTTACTCTGTCACGGAGAACTGGCAGAGAAGGGCTTTGCTTTCTCCAGGCATTGCTGGTACGATCTTGAAAAAATCACATGTGGGCCTAGCATTTGCTTAGTATTAAGCTTCTCTGGAGGCTCCCTTTTTTGTAAAAGTGTGTCCAAAGTACTTCCGCCTCTGCTTCCACATACCCGTCTTTAATGGCATCAGTTTAAATATTCTATGAAGGACACACGTATTTGTTCTCCACTTTGTCAATAGTATCTTTAGGCCTCTTCTCTGGAAGACACCAGATCTGAAATTTATCGATACTGTCTTTCTTTCAAAGACACCATATCTTGCCCCCATATACTTCGATAGGAAGCGACATGGTTCCCACTATCAGTACTTCAGTGGTATACCTAATCGGTTTTCGTATGACTACCATACTTTCAGATGACTTTTGAATCACTGAGACATGAAAAACGCCTGTTCCATTGTCTGTTAAAGAAAGTGAAATGGTTGTTCAGTGACAATGGGCATGCGCCGCAATTTGATAAAAATGGGCTGGGCTGGAGGCAAAGGTGCCATTGCTTACTCAACCTTCCATTCTCACTACTAAGCGCTTTTCCGCTCAAGATTCTTTTAGACTATTTGTTGCTACCAAGGCAGCATCCTCCATCATGACTAATGAACGCAGACCTCCTCCCATTGATCTGCAAGTCTGCAACTCGAGATTGCTTTCACGGTCAAATCCTAAGCTTTTTTGAAGTGCAGGGACTGCTTTATGGCGATGGTCTAAAATTATCCTGTTTTTGGTGCAGCTTCATTTCTGTTTGTTTGTCGGTAGGACAATATGGACCCTCTGACAAGTGTTGTAGATCCCAGATTAGTGACCTCTGAAGCACGGAAATGTCAACAAAGATGACAAAGAGCCCCCTCACGGTTGTTAAAAAGGCAGTGGCTGGTGTTTTTGAATCAAGAGCTATAGTTAGAATACATTAAAGAGTCAGTATGTATATTTTAATTCCCTATAAACATGTAATTAAAATCCATTAATGCAGATGTTCAATTAAAAACAAAGGATTCTAACAGCTAACCCGCAGGGATGTGAGGTGATCTTTCAACCATGCTGAATGGTTTCCTTGCGAACGCTCAAAGGTATGACGTCACTTTCTTGAGTGGTTTCACAATAAAATAATGAAATCAGTCAAGGAACATCTGCATTATTGTTTTTGCAAAGACGTTGTCTGAAAACACTTAAGGAAAATGCTGATGACACGTTTGAGGATTGACTGACAAAAATGTTTACCATGATTATTGGTAAGTACTAATGATTTTAAAATCGTTGCTTTATTTTCATGTCCGAATGATTCCTATGACGACTTATTACTCTTTTAGTCTTTGTGATAATCAGAAGTATCAGATAGCCTTGCAATAAAATTAATGTTGGTCTTTTTCAACATGGCATTGCAATAGACATATGGCATTATTGGTCCACGCACTCCTCAAAGATCACAGTCCCATTAAGTTACACCTGCTGTTCATCTATTGTAGAAATTTCTTATCAATAAAACTCTTGCCTTTAACCTTAACTGTGTTACCTCTGTTGATTCGACGTAGACTAATTTGATATCTCTTTAAGTGGTCATTTTCCTGTCTTTCTAAGTTATAATTGCTAGTTTGTGTGCATCACGAAAGTCCTGCAGATACCTTAACTTTAAAGCAGTAAACACTTTGAAGCAATGTTAATTCATTTCTTTAAGTCAGAGTAATCATGCAGAGTGATTTAGATGAACATGAAATCTTAATCAGTCATACTTACTGAGTTGCGGTGAAAGTTAGAGGGACTGCATTCGGATACTTGTAGACATCGTAAACTATTGTAGCAAGACAGTGCACTTTTATTATTTCCTTGAATCATTTCAATCTCTCTTTCCTGGTAAAGATAGATCCGAACGTCTCTTAGACTTTTATGCCAGTAAAGACATGGCACCGATCAGCTTCTAATATCCACTGGCATAGCCGTATATTTTGAGCCTTTCTTACGAAATTTTGCATAGTTAAGTCACGTCTGACAAATAATTTTACATTAAAAAGGTAGAAATGTCCTTATCAAAGATCTCTAGACCATAACTTTGCTCTAGATTGCTTTTGTTTTCAAATTTCCATTCGCTGAACTGACCTCGCAGTATGGCAATAGAGATGTTCTTTGAATGAACTAGTATAATGAGAGTTCAATAACACTTGCCTTTTAATGTTGATACTTGAAGCTGCTCTTTTAGTCATTCATTTACCAAAACTTTTTTACCCAGAATATTGTTTACCTATCAACTTGGAAAATGAGAAAATTCAACCGAACCAAACGTGGAATTGGGACTGGGACCCTTGATATAGATCAACTTGAATTTTTCTCAATAGCCCCTTTGAACCATCTATGCACCCTCTACTAAAGAAGTTAATGGTTAATAGATAAACTGGCATTTCTTCATAAATTTTTCGATTGATTAATTGGTGGCTACAGATATCTTTGTTCTTTGGTCTTTGGTCTTTCTCAGATAATGTCTTTGTGGCTATTTCACGATCGATTATCTGGAGAGTCTCAATTTCATTTTTATGATGAGGAACTTAATACAAAATACAATGAGGAACTTTACTATTCTAAAACCTCACGGAGAGGCCTTCTCTTTACACCTCTTCAATCTTGCTAAATCAGGCAACTTTCAATTTTCTCTGTGATAAACTTTGAGTTTACGATGCTCTACAGCTTTATATCGCATTTTAGCACTTTATGCCGCTTTACAACGCTTTATACCGCTTTTTAGCACTTTATGCTGCTTTGCAACACTTTATACCGCTTTTTAGCATTTTATGCCGCTTTACAACGCTTTATACCGCTTTTTAGCACTTTATGCCGCTTTATAACGCTTTATACCGCTAGGCTTAAAAGCTAAGCGTCGCTGGTAAAATCTCTTGTAAGTGCTGAACCAAAGACAAGTCATTATCTAGCCCATAGAAATATAGTTTATGTAATTCTATGGTCTAGCCTAGAAACGGCTCACCTATAAATTGGGGCATGGACTTCATCTTAAAAATTGTGGGCATTCATGTAGCTTTTGTTTTGTTTACCTGGTTATTCTCATAGATATTATGCTACTGAACTTTTACAGTGAGCATCAGCTGCTTCCGTAGCTCAGTTTGGAGTAAAGAACGCCATAAGATAAAAGTTCTACGGCTGAGACAAGTCGGAGCGGTGTGTAATGACTGAATGTTGACATCGGTGTTGTATAATCTCGAAGGTGAAAATCGTGGGACCACGGGGAATCGAACCCACGGTCTCCGCATTGCGCAACACGTCGCTTTTCCACTAAGCTACTGTCCCTTACCAACGAGAGAGAGAAATTTGGGATGTCTATTGTTTGAATATTGAGTCACTACAGACCCCCCAGGGAAAGTAATACAAAAGTTTTTCCTTTAGATATTTCAATGATTTCTGTTCCAAAATTAGCTCCCCTGCTCAAACGAGGTCAGCTACGGGGTTGCTTCTCACGTTCGGTTTTTGGGTTTGGAAATGCCACAAATGTAACGTCCTCAATAAATACCTTGTGGCTATAACGAGAGTGACTCTTCCAGGCCCTGTAACATCAATGTTTGTGAACAGTGGACATCAAACCAAGAAATGAAGTACAGATATTGAGAAGCAAGGAGCTCACAACCTCCTTAGGAACTTCCAGCGAGATCTTGAATGTTTGCCCTGTCCTCGTGACAGGTCATGACGTCACAGATTATATTTAGCACAGAGCCTCCATTCCCCCTTTGAATAAGAAAGATAGGGAGAGTCTCGTGATCACAATGGTCGACAGTTCCCTTGTTCCAGGTTTAAATATCACGTTTTTCGAAGCACCCCTTGTTGGAAATAATCTTTAACCCAATTTCTCTTACCTATTCATCATAATCGACTTGGAAGAAACAAATTCTCTGCATTAGGGTCACAGGATTACGTCAGGTAACTGGATCTCAATGATTTTGTTGGCCCCCGGGAGCTCACGTCTCCCTTGGGGATTCCTCACTGCTTATCAGGGGGTACGATGAGGGATCGTAAGGTGACTGGATGTTCATGGAGAGAGAAATCTAAAGCTCAACAGACAAATTTTAACCTCGTACATAGGGGAGAAATGATAGCACATTTTAGTAATCTATCGTGCTTTTATAAAAAGATCCTCCCGGTCCTTCATGTTTCCTCATTATTGCCACACAAGGTCCTAATCAGCTGAAAATTGTAGTATCTATAGGAATCGACCATAGAAATTCTGTGACAATCATATTATGCGTTACGTCACGGTATCAGGCATGGTTTCACTACGTGAACTTAATCATCTTTGTTATTGAGAATGTGTCGTAGGATTACCATGTTTAATTATTATACTTCCTTTCGTCAAAATAGTTTGAGATGTTCATTTCTCAACATGGATCGATATTCTTGATGCTTCAATCGGTCCTGCTCAAGTATATGCTGACTCTAATTTTGTAGTAAAAGCATTCCCTCGAATTTAAATACCACCAGCGAGTTATACACAAATTTACGCATTATGATTGTACAGTAAAATGCTGCTAAAATTACTTTAAACTGCTCCTGTTACATTCATGTAATATATTCCTAGAGGTATAATTACTAAGGAGATCAAATTTGTAGTATTTTGGAAATAAAATACGACACGATCTTGATTGATATTCACTCCATGATCAGAGTTGGACAAACAAGTTGTTTACCAGATAACTTTTCGTTTCTTTCCCCTATTTTTATCCCAATCTGTGACCTTACAGATATTTCAAGCGACATTTGGGGATTAAGCAC
>JAAAKL020005053.1:0-19932 GCA_010016065.2 Carybdea cf. marsupialis auct. non (Linnaeus, 1758)
GGTCTGTTCTGTTCTGTTCTTTTTTTTTTTCTTCCTTTTTTTTTCTTTTTTTTAGCTTGCAAGGAAGTTTAATTTGTTTGACATTTTTCAAAGGGTCGCGATAAATTTCCAGAAAAAAATGAAATGGAAATTGATGTCACGGTTATAATGAAGCATTTTTTTTTTCTTTTTTTTTGGATAAATTTTCTTGAAATAGACCGTCTCTGGGAAACAGTGTGAAAATCGGGTCCGAATTGGGACAAAGGATTTGGTTTTTGGATTTTTTTTTGCCTTTTTTTCGTGTTTTATGAATCATTGAGTTTTAGATAAATTATGCGAAACTGTATTAATTAGGCAAAACAAACAAGGAAGTTAAATGTGTGATTTTGTTTTGCAATAGTAGTTCAGTAACGCATTAATTTATATGCCACAAGGCTTTTTTTGTATGTTCAGGTTTATGCATCACTAACTGTAGCATATTCACCTTTTGGTAATGAGATAAATTATTAAATACCTTTTGCTTCTTCTTCCTTATCTAACCGATTCCTTGTGCCAATGAATTATGAATTTGAAATGTAAAATGATTTATTACCATTCTTTTTTTCTTCCAGCGCGAAAAATACTTAGAACTGCTGACAAGGAGACAAAATAAGTAAGAGGACTGGTAAATTTAAATATAAACAGATTTAAATGGTAGGAAGGGTAGCAGGGATTTTGGCGGTGCAAGAACTCCATTTTGAAAGGAAAGGAGTCTAGCTACCAAATGATCAAACAATTTATACACAAAGGCCCAGCGAAATACTTTCGAAAATTCTGTTCCTTCTTTTTGAAAGAACAGAACTTGAAAAGTTCCTGTTCTTTTTGCTGGTTTGAAATTTCACGCAGAAGAACCAATCAGGTGGGATTAACTTTTCGTTCTTTTCAATTGTGTTTAAATTTCACACAGGACCAGTAGAGAACCGATCAACTTTGAAAAGACGGAGTTTTTTTTGCTTTCCTTTTTTTTTAATTAGGAACCCGCCTAATTATACTAATAATTTTATTAAAAACTGCTTAATTGGCATGTGGAAGTTGTTTTTCATTAAAAATTGAATTCCTGATTTTTTCCTAAGTTTCCACTTAACTAATTCTAACAATCAGATTTTATATTTATATGTCCTTGATAATTTAAAACATAATTATGTAAGTATATATATAAAAGATATCCAGGAAGCACTTTACCTTTGATTTATCTGTGTGATTTATGATCTGATGTAAGTATATGTGCTGTATGACACTTGCTCTTTGCTTGTATTTCTTATACTGTTTAATTGATCAGTAATTGTTAACTATTGTAATTGTTTAGTAAATCACTGTTATCATTGATGAAATACCTTTTTGCTCAATTTATTGACAATCCAATGTAGATAAACCTGGACTGTTAATTAAGAACATCCTGATCAAAATAAGTTACCTACTCAATTGTTTGTATGTCTGTCATGTTTTACAAGTCTTCATATTTTTTCTTCTGTAGAATATTATAATAAAATGAATCTATGTTTGTGACGTATGTTTGGCTTCATAAAATGATTGCTAAATATATGCTTGCTAAATATATGAAATAGTCGACAGTCTCCATGTGACATGTTTTCCAGTAGCAAAATTTTATTGAGGTAGCCATTGATGCCTCATGAAGCCTTGATGCAGTATAATAAAGTAATGACATCATTATTGAGGTTTTTCTGCAAGCAATAGTTCGTTTTATACTTTGAAGTCCCAAATAGTGTTCTCAGGTAGCCCTTGAACTTATTAGAACCCCCACTACCATTAGATTTCACACTTTGGCCAGCAGCAAAAGTTCTTCATCTATGCAAAGTAGTAGGGGAGGTATAAAGAAGACAGCTGCAAGTTAACATGAAGAGAGGAGTATTGATGTACATTGTATTTAAACTTCGTGTTATTCATATTTTCTGCAACACCACAACCCTCACCACCCTACATTACAAAACTAGTTGTTCTCATAAATGATAAAAAACGTACCAAACATTTCCAGATTGAGTATACCAGCAGTGGCAAGGAATTAACTAGCATTCTATATTAAGCACTATTGTTTCTAATGAAATAAGTAAGTTTCTTTTTGTATTAAGGTTCTTCTAATAAGCTTAAGTGATGATAAACAATAGTGAGGTGTTTTGCTTTCATTACTGTTTATTGTATTTGTCTTATGTAGATTCAATGAGTTTTTGACATGAGACAAGCAAGAAGGTGCATGGAATGGCATCTTCACCACATCAGGGAGGCCCCTATGTTCTGGCATGGGGAGATGCTGAGGGTGGACGGCTAGGTTTAGGTGATGAAGTTACAGAGGCAATTGTAGAGCCCAGGGTTGTAACATCACTCTTGCAAATCAAATCCTTAAGGATTACAGAGATATCATGTGGAGAGAGACATACAGTTATGCTGATGGACACAGGATTAGTCTACTCCTGTGGAGCAAATGACTTTGGCCAGTTGGGAAGAAGTGGCTGCCTAAACAGACCAGGTGAACATTTATTTTTATGCCAGACTTCATTCTCCATATGATTATAAGCTATTTTGCAACCTAGAAGTCTAATGGGATGGAAGTTTCATTGCTGAAAATGCTGGTTGTAGAGTGATTTTAACCCTATTCTGCTAGGCTTATGTATTATGTATGCTTTTAGAGCCCTACTTTTTACCTTTGCAACATTATTTTTCATGGTACTGATCTCAAGTCTACTTAACTAGTAAAGTGTGAAAACTTTTTGTATATCCAAGTATACTCCATTAGATTTGGGCTTT
The DNA here is from genome assembly GCA_010016065.2 of Carybdea cf. marsupialis auct. non (Linnaeus, 1758). Lineage (NCBI taxonomy): Eukaryota > Metazoa > Cnidaria > Cubozoa > Carybdeida > Carybdeidae > Carybdea > Carybdea cf. marsupialis auct. non (Linnaeus, 1758). The sequence goes on from JAAAKL020005053.1 coordinate 2,779, forward strand.
CCTGTCCACAAGTGTTAGCAATTATAACTGGTCAGCATTTTATGTCCCTGAATTTTGTTTCATTTTGTATTTTGCTTTCAAATTCAGCCTCCTTCTTGCATTAATCATTTAAAGCTAATTTTTTGGTTTAATGTACATAATAAAGAAAGAAAATGTTATTTGTTTCTACATTCAGGAAAACTTTACTTAGGTGGGAAGTGTTTACAAGTCCAAAATCATCCATTTGCAGTTCAGGATCTGGGCAAAGTTTTCAAATGCAGATTTTGAGTAGATCTGCCAAAAAATGAATATCAATATACCACTTTTTGATGACATACAGAATAAATGTAAAGGACAGAAAGGTTTATTCCTCTAACACTGACTGGTAGGGAATGACAGACAAGAGTTTGCTAAGGGCCTCCAAAAGCCCCCATGACAGCAGAATAAGGTTGATAATGATATATAGCAGTAGTGATATTAAGAACATAATACCATCAAATTAGGTTAAACATTGCTAGGATCATGAACATGATCTTAGGAAAGTGGTCAGTTCTTTCCTGAGTCCAGGATGCAGATTATTAGGGCTTTGCACTGTTAATGTAAAGCAACTCTGCGGTAAGAATACATTTAAAAAATTTGTGCAGAGTAGTTAAAGAGTTATAGAGAATTGTTATTGAGCCATGGAATTATATTGTAAAGCACTGTCAACAAACATCAGGGGTATTACACATAGGAGGGGTCAAAATAGTGTCCAGCTGTGGATATTTCAGATCATTTTGAACAATCCGCTGATTTTAATGACTTTCTAAATACCAACACGTCTGACCAGAATTTAAAACCACATTTAAAAAAATGTAGTGTTTATAAAGGGTAAAAAGCCATCTTGGAAAACATACAATTACAGGTATTTTCCTTGTTTCGGAACATAAACTTGCTTATGTATTGTGCTACAGTGAATGCAATGGATTAGATCACCTCTGTGAAGTGATGAAGAAAAAAGTTAACTGGATGTGCAATATCAACCACCAGAGTGTGAATATGGTATAGCAGATTGACTTTTATGATCTATCAAACCAAGGGTGCCATATATGATAGTAGTATAAATATTTTGTGCTAGAAAATGCAACATGTACCAACAACTAGAAACATGCATTTCAGGTCTATACACAGCCTTTCTTACCATGAGAACTCCAAGTAATAGTCCAAGTAAGGGAAATAAATTTATGGATTCCAAATTGTTTGCATTTTATTAGCTTGGCTCATTTGAGACTCTAATCATTTTAAAATCACACTTCTTTGTTAACTATCTGGTATTGCCACTTGTTGTTTGATGTCCACTTGAGATGTCATGGCACCCCCAGCTCATGGTAGCCATTCCAAAAAAAATTCAGCATAAGGTATTTCTAATATGGTAGTCATTTCCATGTTGATAATGGTCTGCTGAGTAAGTGCTAAATGAGTAAAATCATCACAATGTACAATCAAATAGGTATTCTTTCCTTCAAGATCTGCCAACATTGAATGATACCATAAGGGGGGCATCACCCAATGTTCCTATGCCCCATACCCATTGGTTTGCAAATTAGCAGACCTTTTTATTCCTATCATCAATATTTGCAGAACTGCATAACAACAACATCATTTCCAAATATCTTTTGATATGACTCACCCTACGTAAGCTCAGTTGTCATTTGTTACACTAATGTCAGTGTTACTTTGGAATGTTTTTTTTGATAGAATAGAATGTGAAATTGCTGTTGAAACGTTTTTAAAGTAAGCTCTTTTATTTACTGTTCTGGTATATATTATTTAGAGAAAAATAAAATTAAAGAGGCTGCAAGTTTTGTGATTTGTCATGTATATTGCAGTAACTTCCACTAAAACATACATCCTGTTTCTTATAGTTTTTCTTAAGCTCATGTAGATACCATGTACAGTTAAGATCATTTCCCTTTTTTGCAGAAAGGATTAGTACCCTGGAGGCAATGTTCATTAAACAAGTATCATCTGGGCACTCTCACACTTTGGTATTAAATGACAGAGGGCAGGTCTTTGCATTTGGGGACAACTCAAAAGGTCAGCTTGGCCAAAACAGTCTAGAAGAAAAATCAAAGAAAGTTCCAAAGTATGTGTTATTGATCTGGTTCATTACTATTTCCTCAAGTTTCACTTGACTTTCCATGTTCTTTTTCTCATTCACTTTTGAAAAATTTTTTAATTCAAACCCTTCCTGATAAAGCTAATAAATTTAGCTCCGCCACAGCTGCAACAATTGAGCATAGACAGAAAAAAGACCATTGACTGTTACTGCACTTGAACAACATTTGTTAGCCAACCATTTGCTCCTGTTACAATGTTAGCGATTTGAGAAGAAATACATATTTGAGGCTGCTTATTTATACAAGTTTCTAAGTTTAAGGAGAAAAAGTTAAGAGCCTGTAAGCAGCAAAACCTCTTCCTGCCAAGGCACAAGAAAATTACGCCGATCATTACACTACCAGTGATCATAAAGAAGGACACTTTGCCGTATATTTGTCCTTCTGCAGAGTGCAGGTGCCACGGGTCTCAAAGTATGTGTGTGTGTTTGGGGGGGGGGGGGGGGTTAACAACAATTCCATAGCCACGCCCTCTGCTCTTAAGGAGACACCTTTGGCTCAAAGATACCTACTTTCAAAAGGTTCAAAGAAAACAAAGATAACATTAGCTAAATGCATGTGAAATATGTATTATTTATCTTAAACATAATATACCAAAGTGTATGGTCCTCGAAAAGGTAGCCTGTAGCATCGTAATGCTCAAAGCAGAAGCTTTCTTGACTTAAGGGCACTTTTTTCTTGCACTGAAGAAAGTTTACTGAGCCCGAGATATAGCAACTGCTTGAGTCGTTATTCTTCCATTTTTGTACGCAAACATGTTTTGATCAATTTTACTTTGCTGTGCGATCGTTCACACTATTCAGTTGTAACAGGGATACCGGCTGCCAATTTTAGAATTCGGTGCAGATGTGGATGAAGATGCTCTAAGTCGCTGTTCTTAGTCTTCTCTAAAATTAAAGGAAGAAGTAGAATTTTCTATCCTATTGTTTTCCTTTTACCGATGTGTCTCAGGAGTGATTCGAAAAAGCCTGAGTATCCAAATAATGAATGTTCCAAACAGAGGCTATCTTCTGAAATGCCATATCTTTTAGCATATTCCGTCAGCTTCCCTCGGCCATCGTTATTCCATTCAGATGGAGTGAATGCAGAGAGCTGTTTCATTATCTCACACGATTGAGAAGAGAGTCACTTCTGCAACTCTAATAAGAGATCTAAAAACGGGAAGTAGGTTTCACGACAGAATACATCTCTTTCGGCTGTGTTGTCCTTCGACTCATAACCAAGATTTAACAACATTTGGAAATGAGGTATATTGTATCGCTTGATTCTTCATAAACAAATTATGACAGATGTACATAATCCCATTCTTATCGTGATACAGTGAATCAAACCTCCTAGTACTCTTTTCATTTCTAGAGTTCAATGTTTTATTAGTTTGTGGAGCCAGTGGTCTTCTTTTGGTGGTTCTAGTAAAAAAGAAGTTATTTACTAGATATTTTTGTACTGTATGAGTTAGCAGTCCACTGAGAGATGTTAGTTTGTTTTTACTCAATATGTACGATTTCGTACAATGATCTTTCTTGTACAGTGATGTCTTTAAGGATTTTCGCAAAGAAGTGTCTTTCATTTTTCTATTAATCTTTAATTTGCCATTTCTTGTATAGAATTGTGAAAGGATTCCCTGCTGGAACTTCGATTTCATTAATAAAGAGTGGAGGTCACCATTGCCTGGCTTTAAGTACTGGTGAGATGATCTACTATCTGTTATGGGATGAAGATATGACCATGTGGGATAGTTTGCATTCTGTGACAGTATGCTTACAGTACTGATTTTTAATATTAGTGTAAAACATCTGATTTTACTTAGGTTGTTGATAGCCACCATATCAAAGCTGATATGCTTAAATTTTTTTTATATATCATAGCAAGCATGGAAGGGCAGGCAAAGCAACAGCGCTCCGGGCGTATGGTGCTAAAAGGGAAAATCGTAAAAGAGGCCAATAATAATTTTCCCTACAAACGTCTGTTGCAAAATTAGCTTCTTCACCCTGACAGAGTAGTGTTTGTTAGTGCTTATTAGATGGCGTATGGTTTTTTATCCTATCACTATGGCTCAAGTGGTAGCAGACGACGGACTTTTTGAACTTCACTCAGGTGCAGTACAGGGTGATACACATGCACCATACCTATTTGTGATAGTACTTGACTATGTAAAGAAAACTGCCGTCAAAGGCAACGAACACCTTGGTTTCATCATCTCCAAGAGTAGAAGTACCAGCCATCTACTTAACTAACAGAGCCTTATTGTTGAAGCAACGCCACGACCATTACTGCAACGCTTTTGCTGAAGGATATCGGCCTTCTTCCACCCAAGCTACAAAAATGAAAGACTTGTGGAGAGCGCTGGTCATGGATTTAGCTGCACAGGATTGATGGCGATTATGGAAAGGTGGCAATCGAAAAGTCTGATAACAAACACAACAACTGGCCTGTAGTAACGTGCAACGTACTGACTAGCTGATAGACTGACCGACTGTTCAACTGCCTTATGTAGCCGAGCTGCTGCCCAACTGAGACTTGGTAAATAATGCATTAGATGATGCTTTGATTGATATTTGAATGAAGCCTCCACTAATGGGCTAGTAATTGATGGATCGGTTGATGTATTGTTTGTCTGATTGATTGATTAGTTGATTGATTGATCAAGTGATTTATTGAGTGATTGTATAGTTAAACCTGTCTTCTTTACAAATCCCGCTTTTGGAGTTGCTGTCGTCTAACATTCTAGACTTAAGTGAAAAAATGTATGCGAACTTGCCATTGCTTCTAAGGTCTATGTAACAAACCAATTTCCTGGTGTCTTTTGAGGAAGGAATTCCTTGCCTGTTAAAGCTTCTTACGCATCTCAGGTTGTCATTTTAGCTCCATTCAGAAACCCTGAAGAACATTTTGACTATGGTGTGGTTTATAGTTCCTCGGTCGATTTGGGTTTCTTTTCTTATACCTAGTCCCGTTCTGAACGGAGTCGTTATCTTTAAGTGAAAGTTATATATTGCTGATGCTATTTATTTTACTCCTGTATTTCTTGATTAGTGAAGTAAAACTTCTTACATCCCATTTTTTACAGGTGGACTTGTGTTTTCATGGGGCAATAATGCCAATGGACAGCTAGGTCTCGGCCCGGGATTGAACGAGATATACCCTTCCCCTAAAGGAATTTCCTTTTTCATTGGTTTACCAGTGGCTTTCCTTGCTGCAGGTGAAAGTCATACTTTGGCTTTGACATTATCTGGCACCCTTACTGCTTGGGGAAAGAACAGGTATTTGATTTATTTAGTAGATGTAGCCAATGTTCAAAATCACTGTCAATAAATGGCAGATGTTTTATCGTCCCGTGAGTCGTCGTCTTCATCTGAGCTGCTTGAAGACTACGACTCGTCGCATTATTAAGAATCTGCCATCTATGGCATCAACTGAGTGGACTAGTGGTATGATATTAAGTTTGCAGAGATAGTAGAGAAAAGTGAAAATGTCACCACTCGGATTCGAACCCGGGACCCACCCACTCGCGACGTGCTGCTGAACCAACTGAGCTATGGTGGCCCGGTGATGACACAGGTCACTTTTCTCTAGTCGCCCAGTTGCTCCTGATACTCCATCGGTGGACATCGCATCCAGTTCTACGCAGTTTTGGAGATGAAATCTATAATTTAGCACTTTCCATGTACTTCAGCGTATTTGTATTAATTTGATGCCCATTATAGCGATGTCCTATGTGGCAAGTTTGCTGCTCTGTCGTTTAGCCCTATTCAGATTGGAGGGGGTTGGGATGCTAGTATCCCCTCTGATCGATATTTTTCCGGATATCTCATGAACAGCTTGCCCAATCTTTATGAAACTATCTGACTTTTCATTAAATTCACTTAGAAGAACTCATTCAAAGTGTTAAAATTTTGTTGATGATGGCGTGACAATTACCCGGTGCTGTTAGTCACCCACAAACAGCGTGAAGTAATTGTGATAGAAACACTTTTTGGCCAGGTACATTGCTTGTAAAATAGATCCTTGCACTCAGTTCTATGTCTGTGTCTGTTATCTTTAAAACTTAAAACTGTAGCTTTTTTACGTTTTGCCAGGAAACGCGACTACAACAAAGGGGTTTCAAACGGTGTTTAAAAGATTCTACTCCTGTATGTTTTGCTACCAATGTCTTTTATAGATAGTGATGTATCAATAGTCATTAACTTTAAATGCTTCTGTTATCTAAAGGCCTTTATTGTCAAAAGAACACAGAACATGAAATACTGTCTTATTACCCCAATGCTAGGACACGTTAGGTTGTTTGTCGTGTGGATGACTACTGGTCCTTCAAATCCCATATAATCATACATGTGATTCCACGCGAAATGTTTATACTGTTGTTGCGTAACTAAACGTCTTTTCCATTTTGTTTATAGTTCTGGACAACTAGGATTAAACGACGAACTAGGTATAATTTGATGATTATGTTACTTAATAAATATAGATACAGATATTGGTGCTACCTTACTTTACCCTCATGAAGCATTGATGATGTGGTGTATAGATAACTTGTATGAGAGTAACCAGTGGTGATTAGATGTTCTCTGTATTTATAAATATTTCATGCAATATATTTAAATAGCAGTGTTAAGAACAGATTATTTCTCCGGACCGATTAACCCCCCCCCCCCCCCCAGCTTTGGACCACTTTGCTTGATCCAGATTTAAAAGAGTAGTTGTTACTGATACCTTTGTGAGTCTTTTGCTAACACAAGCTGCCATCTTGTCTGGTGAATGAGGCTTGGAGTATCAGTAAAAGAAGTCTGAGTACAAATAATTCGAATAAAATATCCCTCTCTATTTACTGATGCATGTATTAGTGTATGGATACCTGTAACCAAGCTTGAACATCAAAAGAGTAGACCCGTCATCAAGATGCTCTGGAGAACTTCATATAGTTTTTGGTGCTTCTTTAGTTTAGCTTCCCGAGACACAACTAGGTTTCCATAGTACTACCGATAGTCAAGGGTTGCTAGGTTGTGTAACAGTCTCCTCTGGCTTCTGGTTTTTTTGCTATGACGTCGACCTCTGTAGCACTTAATTTTAATGACAGTTGCCATATTCTTATTGTGATGTAGACTTCTTTCGAAATCTGATGCTTGAGGTTATTTTCTCGCACTTTGTAAATAATCCTACAGTTTATACTATTTACCATGCCCAAATGAAAGATGAAAACATCTGTACAGGTCTCAAAATAAGGAAGAACTTCTTGACGTTCAGTTGCTGAACAAAATTTGAGGTTTGAGATTTGATCAATGGATTCGCCAGGGATGGGGAACCTGATTGTGCGTTTGCATGTCAGGGATTGCCGAGGTTGGGATTTTGTTCCTAAATGTCGGCGGTCATTTGTACCGCCCTCCTTGAAAAATGGGTTGTCACACAAAGACTTTAGGCGGTATTTGACCGCTGACCACCCGTAATTTCGAGGCCTGCTGTAAACATATCGAGAAAACTGCTTTTGACTTCTAGTGGTGTAGGATTTATGACTACTGGATGCTTGCAAACCTAGTATCGTAATCAGGATTTGGGAAAATATGGTGGTTTGGGTTTTGGTGGTAAAAGTAGACTCCTAACAATAAAGAGAATGTTTATCATATACAAAACCTTCTATGTCATGAAGCATAAAAATTATTGTATGTTTGGATCCATTTTATAGATCGTTCAATCCCAAGTACTGTGGTCTCTCTTCGATCTCATGTTGTCACTCATGTATGCTGTGGAAATAAACACACGGTTGTTCTTACAAAGGTGTGTAGAAAGAACTTGCTAGTTTTGTAATATTTTACTGTCTAAGTTATGTGATGTCACTGTCAAATATGGTTCATCATGCAATGGTACTATTCATTACTTTGAAGGGGCCATTTTTCTGATTATGAAAATGTGACACCAATTCCCGATCGTCTAGCGCTGATTCGCAGGAAAGATTACGAATCACTCATAATATAACACCAGCATTTGTTGTTATCGATATATTGCACTCTAATATATTCAGAAAGTACTCTAATTGTTACTATCCAAACTGTCTGTCTTCTGAGTTTTACAACAGAATCTGCAACTAAATATAGCACAAGATGGAACTGGCTATGTTTCACGTCCAGTCAAAAATCATTTTCGAAATTATCTTAAACACAACTCATTTACGTCATTACATAGTAGGCGTACAAAGCGTTAAAATACTCTCCAGATGGCTACGTAAGATTGACACATCTTGCACACTAATATTAGAACGTGAATATTTGTTAAGCCTCAATCTTAAAGAACTTCGCACTAGCAACCCAACAAGGTGATTGTAAGTTTTCACAGTTGTCAGGTGCTGGAACCAAAAACCGGTCTGTGACTTGGAAGCATGCTTTTGGAATACAGTAAACAAAACAGCAAATGAACTGCTTAGAGAGTAGTTTAAAAGATACTTCTAGAAAATATGGTAATGAGATTGATTACTGTATCCCTTCCTAGCACTGTAGGGATGGGGTAGGGTTTTGGTAACTCAATTCGCTGTTGCATTTATTTATGTTTCCTTTTTTACTATTAACATAGACTGGAAGTGTCTTTACATTTGGTAGTGGAACTGCTGGACAATTAGGCCATGGCTCTTTTAACAGTGAATCTATTCCAAGACAGGTATTTATCTTCAAATCTCATTTATTCACTTTTTGAGCACTTTCTATAATTGTTAATACGTTGGCTGTTGAAACACTGTCCCTCAACAGTCTCTCTATTTACGTCTACGATGAGTTTGTTTTCATAGCATTCTGTCAGATCTAATGTAGATAAGAAAGTGTAGTGAAATGATCATGTATTTGTCAAGAAGTAGTTTGTACGTGGTACTTCAGAGTATGATTGAGCAAAGAGTATTTGGAAATATCTGTTATGATAGGAGATTAAGGAAATAGGTTGGATATGTAGTATTCAAAACTGTACCCGAGGCACTCGGAACGTGTGCTCTACCAACTGAGCTGTGTGAACTACGATGATCAAGCGGTCTATTTGCTAGTCACCCTATTAGCACCTATTCCTCCACTGTTGGACATCGACATCCAGCTCTACGCAATTTCAGAAACCAGTATCGCTGCGTCATGTAACTTGACATACCATGCACGAACTTCCATCCGTCCCACCCATCTGTACAAAATCCAAATGAAAGTTGTAAGTGGATTATATATCTTATTTCTTAGCTATAAGAATAGTGTCATCGTTGATAACTGGCAACATTTGTTGAGATTATTGTCCAATATGTCACAAGCTAAAAGTTGCTTTCAATAGCGGAGAAGTCATTCTCTTCCATCAAAGTATCGTTTCAAGCATAAGGGACCGAATATCGAATTTATGTATCCAGATCAGGCTTCTTAGTTGTTCTAACTTATTTTTTTACACTATTGCGCAGGTTTTAGAATTGATGGGAAGTGCAGTGACACAAATCGCATGTGGAAGGTAATTATTGGGTTTTTATAGTCTTCATCTCAAACAATACATTGATCTCTTGTACTGATATTGTATTGATACGTTGATGTTTATTTGGAAACTTTAATCTTTTGTCAACAAAGGTAATGACACAACGTTTATTATATGCACCCCTAGGGACCTGTTCAGTTCAGCTTTTAGATTTTGGTCCTACAAAGGCAGACAGCAACGATAAAGCATTTACTTGAAGGAAATATACGAAACCTGGTATATAAAAGGGATGGCCGTAATTGGTATCACCTACGAACAAAGTATGACATGTAAATCTCGAAAACCATTGTTTTCTCGAAAGGGACAGTGCCTTGTAAAGGTGATTAGGCCGTATTACATAAGTCTATGGTGGACATTATAACTCTTCCTCGGCAAGGAATATCGCTCTAAACCAACTCAACTGCTTACCAACTCAATATGCATGTGGTATGTAGGATAGCAGGAAAGTGCAGATCCAGATTTTATGTAAGTAGTCATACTGGCATTCCTCGAACCTTCCTTTACTTAGATCACGTCTCGCCAGTGAGGAAGAATTATTCAATGAACGAGATTTTTATGTGATACCGTTAATAATCTTAGCAATTCTAAAGTCCTAAAGTAGACGGTCTAAACCCATCTCTTGTTAGTGGGTGAACAATCCAACGCTTGTGGTAGTGTTATAGAGAAGAGAGGATTTGAAAATATTAAGATGGAAGGGATACTAGAGAGAAGTGAAAATGCTACCACCATGGTTCCAGCCAGGAACCCACGCATTTGTGGCATGCTGCTCTACCAACTGAGCTACGGTGACACGGTGATAATGTAGTTCACTAGTCACATTAGCTCCTGAGACTCCACTTGTGGACATTGCATCCAGTTCTACGCAGTTGTGGAAACCAGCCTCTCCGTGCCATTTGGCTTGACCATGGAAGGACTACCATCATGCTGTCCACAACCCGAAGTAAAGTGTGTTATAGAGAAGAGAGGATTTGAAAATATCAAGCTTTAAGGGATACTAGAGAAAATTGAAAGCCACCGGGATGCTGAATACCACAAGTAGTATGTATTTATTTGCTACTGCACCACTTCAAAATGCGCAAAGTGTGGTAAGTGACGTCAATCGGAAGCAACGAGAAGAATGCTCAAAAGCATGAATAATAAATGTTCCACAGCGTTACAAATGGCAAAGTATCACTGTTGGTGGTAACTGGCAGGTGTAAGAGGTAAAAGGCAAGCAAGCAAGTCACATAGAGGCTGCCCGCGGGACGAAAACAGAAACGAGAATAAGGTAAAACTCCTTTCTAATACAGTTCTCTCGTTGTAAAAAATACAAACGACAGTTAGCTCATAAAAAACATTTTAGTGTTAGTTGAATATCGCACATTTAAAGTATTCATTTCTACAGATTTATATGCCGTATCCTCCGTAAGGAAGGTAACATTAAAGTTCTCGGTAGTGAATCACTAAGTTTTGCTGATCAAATAGTGTTGGGGGTAACTTTTTTGGCGCAACCGAGTGCATGTTCTACCGGCCATTTAAATCGAGCTGATAGAGCTATAAGTAGTTTCTTTGTATCTTGAACGATTCGGATGCCAGAGGATAGTTTCGATGAGGATCGTAAAGCTGATGGGGATATTCTAAACCAACTTCTAAAATGTAACCAATGTCATCGTAAATGTCCACATCATTGATATCAAGCTTCTCTTACTTGATCCACTCTTAGTTAATCAAACCCATCATTTGAGACGAGCTGCAGCATAGCCCATTCATACAAATCATTTGCATCCCAGTACATAAGGTACGATGAAGGTTGTGACGGAGCTAAGGCAGGAACCAAAGAGTTACTAGCCGTTTGGAAATGCAGTGTTATCATTACCTTGCCTTTATCGAATGAAAGACATCGATTCTTTTTATCTTATAAAAGCTATTCAGGGATATGTAAGCTGCGTTGTTCGCAGCGTGATATAGAAACGCATGTTGTATATTTGACTGGTCGTTTGCTCATGCGTCATTGTGGCTCTTACTGCTCGCAACAGTGGAGAAATATGTTGCCAACCATTTGATCTTGGATTATATCTGTGTAGAAAAAGAGGTTGAGGAAACCGGCTTCCATGTCAGGAGTCAATGTTCTTTCGACTTTGGACCCTTGAGCTGTAGAGGGTCTGGAAAACCCCATTAAAGTGGAAATGTCTCCATCCAATTTCAGACGACCTCCTTTCGAGCAACTAATGGGAGCAACATTTTTCTTCTCGTACCTGTATGCGGGGGATGTTTGCACTTGATCCTTTAATACTTTTACCAAATCTGATATGATTTTGTGATTGACATATTACAAGACCGTACCATATTTTGTATAACCAACAGAAATTGACATTGGAAACCATTCTCCAATATTGTTACCATAAAGAAGATATTACGATCTTTCTGTACGTTATGCTACGTGCGGTGGCAAATTACTTCTGCTAAAGCCGAGTCCCAACATCCGTCAATCTTCAACCGGGTGGTAGGTTCACACGGTAGTTTGACAGCGAATTCCATTTAATGGAAAACTCATTTCTCGCCATTTTTTCCTTTTTATAATATTTTCGATTCAATGAAAATTGTGCGGATCAACATCCACTTCTTGCAGCTCTTCTCCATAAAACCGTTCCTGGATTTCATCGTTACTCCAATTTTGGAACCTGTACACGGGAGGATGTTCTTTCAGCTTATCAATGATAAAAGTCTCTTCAGGCCCACGCCTCCTTTTTGAAACGTGAGGCGTTGTTTACTGACTCGTACATAGTCGTCCGCTTGAAATTTAAAATTGAATGGGGATAAAGACTTGAAATCAAAAGACCTACGAAGTGATGTTTCATTTTCTTTACTGACATTGGCTGGCGTTACGTTAAGACTTTGATGAGCACTGTGATTGTATGAATACACCAAATCGTCTAAGACGTTGACGTAACAAACAGTGTTGTTGGATGAAAAATATCGCCATATCTTAGTATTGATAGTTCGATTAAACCGCTTCATGACGCTTGCTTTAAGAAGGCTGTTGGTGCAAAAATAGTCAATTTTCTTTTTTTTCAAATACGTTTGAAATTTACGGTCAAAAGTCCCATCCTTAATCTGTTTGTAACCATTTAGAAAACGTCCTACCTTTACGATGATATCTCCAAACTCTGTTTTGATTGCACAACAGAATGGCTACCTTAAAAACACATCAATCACGGTGAGAATGTATTGGTATCCCTTGTTGTAGTGACGAAGCCAAATCATATCCAGTAGATCTGGTTGCCATTGGGCATCAATGATAAAGACTTCGACATTACTTCTTTGATAGTTTATTCTATACGATTTATGGAGTGCATACGGTAATTGTTAGACAGCCAATGTTGTACTTGCTTCCGCGTGACATGAGGATGACGAGTTTCAACTTTTCTGTACAAAATATCACCTCCACGGAAACTGGATGTTGTTTAATATCATAAAACAGATATTGAAACGTCTCTTCCATACGTGGTCACATTGACAGACACCGATCGTGCTAAGGTTGCTTTATTTGTCTTTTATAGTATTTTTTTCTATAATATTTAATACACCAGTAGACAACACTAAACTGTCCTAAAAGAGGCCACATTTGGCCAAAAGGTTTCCAAAACAAATAGCAATACCCAGGCCCTTTTAAACATTTTCGTCCAATAAATCCAAATGCATTATGATGGCAGGCGTGAATTCTGACCAGCGTTCAACCACTTAAGTAGTCTATGCAATTGAAGAAAACTCACTGGTCGTATCATGCTACCCCATCCAAATTGTTCCATCGCTTTTGCACAGTCCAAATCCCGAATCTGATATCTTTTTGCTAAGCATCCTGCTACGTTAATGTATCGTAATTGCTCTTCATACGCCCAATGTTTAAATTGAGGAAGCTTCTAGCTCCGCGCACGTCGTAAGACATTCACTATACTTTGTAGATTTTTTCTTACCATAAAACCTGAGGTCAGTGAGTGGCAAGGTTAATTCCACTTCTAGCAATAGCACATGCAATGACACAATATGACCCATCTTGTACTCCACGTTTTTATAAACTATCCCGAACCTCGCAGAGCGCTCGTATTCATATGGCAAAACATGTTTGCACGAACAGGAAAAATGTGAAGTAACTTACAACAAAGTTACATCACACGGTCACCGTTTTCTTCTGATTTAAGTTTAACCCTCTGGAGAGGATTTCATTGATCTTGCCTACTCGTGTATCTACTTGAAGATTAATGTGACGAAACAAAAATGGTAGTGCCTTGGATGTTACAGCCAAAGTAGCAACTATCAATTATTTTGCAACGACGATGTTTAATCAAGTGGATGTAACTCTGGAATAATGATTTCGAATGGTACCAACACGTATGCTTTTCAATCTTCTCTGGAAATGCTCCTTAGCTATGGAACATATTCCAGGACACGTCAGCTGCAGAAAGCTCTTTACTTCAAAGAAATAGCGGTGCACCTGGAAGATTTTACCTCTGAGGGGGGATAAATCAAGGTTTTAAAGAACGACTTTCTTTATGCAAGAGACGTCAAGCTGTTGAAGTTGTGGAAAAGATACATCAAGATATTTTTAATCAGAAACAACTCATCATGGATGGTATTGATCTGAATTTCAAACTTCACCAACACAAAAATGAGTTTTGGTTACTTACAGCTGACGGGAACCGCAGCCGCAAGTCTCTTATGCAGTCATCTATGACCGCAAATTTCGAGTATCCGTTCATGTCTTTAATGCAATCAATAAAGGTCACCAATCTCATACCATTAAATACCCAATTACCAGGGTGGTGCGCAAGCATTTTTTTATTCCACCATAAAATCTGGAGGCAAATGTTAGTAACCATTCTTTGGAGACCCCCTTAAACGCACCATTATCTGCGTGTCAGAAGATCAAGCTTTTAATGGTCATTTTAAGAAGAGTCCCTTCAACTTGCGTCTTTTAAACTTAGTTTCTTTAAACTTTTTTCGAAATGGGGAGCCTGTCCATGACAAGCCTGTCATACTTAATTTTTAGGAAAGCAATGTTTTGGCTATAAAAGTTTGTTTTCAGTAGCAAATTGATTACATTTCAACGAAAGAATTGACATTTCTTGCCAAGACCTTGCTAATAGAGAGAGCATTTTTGCCATCGATTTATCCCCTAATTCGGATTGCGACGGAAATCATACTTCCATGAATCAACAAGGATATCTCCGCTTAGGGCTGAAGTTTGCAGAGGCCTTACCTACCACTGTGAAAGTGTTCGTCTATGCAGAAAGAGATGAAATGATTGAAGTAAATCAGCACTGAAGCATGATGTTGGACTACAGCTACGAGAGACATGGATTCACTTCAATTACTTACTCTATTATCCCTGGATCTGTTAGTTGCTTCACCATTTATTTGCGTATTTGCACTTGATCAACTCCTTTCAACTATAGAGCGATATTCAGCGACGATGATTTTAATGTCGGGCCTTCGTGTAAGCCTGGCCAACACTGGCTCGCATTCCATGTCTCAATTAATAGAAATGGAATATTTTTTTACTCTTATGGAAAGAATTTAATCTATTATAGAGACGACGTAGTCAATTTTGTAAACGACCATTGCATCCTATTCGGAAGACGTGCATAACACCTTAAGAGTTCTCTTGGTATTTGGTGTGGGAAGTTTTGTATTTTCTTTAGTCATTTCGAAGGCCTTTCCATGAATGCTCGTCTTTATCGTCCGTTTAGCCGTAATCGGTTACCCCAAAATAGGCTAGTACAAGAATTTGTAAAAGAGAGGCACCCGACGTTCGTTCCTTCTGTTAGTCAAGTTAATACGTTTATCGGTAACGAGTTTTCAGGATCCATGTATTATATTCACAGTAAACAAGCAGACACAACAAACCAGTAAAAGTTTTCCTGACAGGTGCTCTTTGGCTTGAAAAAGGGAATTTCCCCCTCACTCATATTTTCACCCTCTCCTTGGTGTTTATACAAACGAGCGCGTTTTAAATCTTTTTTGCTTGAAAAAGGACGATAGTTAATATTGACTCGTGCTAGTTCTTTGCTCAACAAATCTACGTGAAGGTAAATACCCCCTTTTCCTCCTTTAACTTGTGCATAATCAAGTCAAAAATATTTGCATGGGCATTTGCATTCATAAACAAATTTTTTAAAATGGTTCCATGCTAAAACGTTTTGTTTTATCTTATCGAAAAGTGGTCCTGCTTTCTTCTTCAATGGGTTGGGAGTCAGCCCTCCTAATGTCTCCTTCTATGACACGTGGAAGTCATCTTCTTTTATGCTGTTCCTTCTCCTTTTTCCTTTTTTCTTAGCCTGCGATATGAGTTAGATCACAGTGACTTGAATTGTGTTTGCTTTATTTTGATATTTTCCCTGTCTAAACTTTTCTGTAACTCCTGTGTATGCAGTCATGACTTGACAGCGGGTGGTAGCGTTGGGTTGTCCCAAATTATGTCATCCTCCTTCTTCGCTTTAAGTGACTATTTGCCTCTTGGATTAATAATATCACGCACGCGTGTTTCGGCTATCCTTTCCAAGCCTCTCTGATATGCTTTAAGGGACTAAGATTATCTTGCGCATCGTCGTTGGTAGCATGTTCTACTTTTTTTCACCAAACAGGTTACTTAACAATAACATAGAGATCGGAATAAGTGTCCTCAAGAATCCACTTATTGCTCTACAATCTATCGTTTTCGTTTTAAAGGGACCGTTGCATCTTATAGCAGTCGTAACGTTCGTTTTGTGTTTTGCAAGAAATTTAAGTTTCTCTTTTACCAGCGCTTTAAGATCAGGATCTTTCAAGACTTGAAGATAACATTCCGATAATTATTATATCAGCTTAAAGTTGTCACTTTTGAAGATAGCCTTGCGAACTTTGGGAGAGCAGTGTGGTAACAGCTTTCAGTGATCCAGTTTTCGCTTTGCCCCCTCCCTCCCTTTATACCCTCCGTTCGAGACGACTCAACTTAGGTTAGTAAATAACATTTCAGCCACAGCCACAAATCATACAACCTTAGTACAACTATGATGTTTTTTTGGTTTCATAATGCAAGTGCTAATGCTGTATTCTTATTAGTGCCTCCTATCACCTTTTTGTCCACCAGAGAACACACATTAGCCCTGGTGACGTCATCTGACAAACTGTATGTATTTGGATCCAGAGGACAGGCGGGATCGCGAGCTGTAGGAAAGTTTTCTACTCCCACATTTCTAAACAAAGACTGGTTTTCAGTTAATGGATATGGTGTTTCCAAAGATAGGTACCATATAATGTATATTTCGTCCGGAGGGGATCAATCATTTGCTCTTGTGAATAATGTAAGTTCGTATACGATGATGATGATTTTTTAAAACTTCAATTAATTTATTATCTGCCTGCCATTACAATTCCAGTACTCGCTTACAAACAAGGTATACAGGAGTGAGTATGGTACCTGTCTACTACCAAGTCAAGAGATCTTGTTCGGACCATTCCTTATTTCTTTTACAAAAGATAAAATACGTAGTTCTAATTGTAACAAGCAAAACCTTTCTCAAAAGATACT
>JAAAKL020005054.1:0-19924 GCA_010016065.2 Carybdea cf. marsupialis auct. non (Linnaeus, 1758)
TATAGAAAGAGTAAACAAACTACATGCATGCATACATACATACATACATACATACATACATACATACATGCATACATCAAGCATACATGCATACATACATACATAGAAATATATTTTGCATTATTTATAAATATATTTTACAGACAAGGATGGAAAATATAGATTCCAATGCTTCAAGTTTATGCATGTTACAAAGGAAATGAAGTAACTTCTAACTGCAAAGTTACCTGACGGTTTTGGCAAAATCTTGTCTATTAACTCTTCATCAATATCTGGCCAGGTGCTTTTAATACTTCTGCGAAGCAAAATATCATTCTTAAACATGTCTCCTTTGGTGTGTATTTCAAATTTTGTTCGTATCAAAGCAAAGAGAGTAGATTGAAAAGAAACTGTCTGGTCTCCATTTACAGGCATGTTCATTTTAATGAGCGTCTGCAAGGAGAAGAAACATGTTATTAAAATCTAGGGGCAATTCGTAATGAAGAACAACACGCAAAAAAGGAAACTATATTTCAGACGTTGCGTCTATTTGTGACATTCTCAGGAAATTGCAAATGTTTAAATCACCATGAATTTTAAAATCACGCCATTATCAAGCATGCCTTCTAACAGGTAAAATATAACTCATGAATGTGGTACGTCCACTGATCTCTAAAAAGACTGGATCGAGCTTCCCATTGTTTTTAACAGCGACAAAGCGTGGACGCGAATGCTAGCCTCGAAATATTTAAAATAGCGCAGGAAGGTCTGCAGGGTTATGTTATATAGTTTATAAGCTTGTGTAATGGGTACTAAAATGACGCTCAACAACTTACCTCGTTTTGAACGTAAAATGCTCCATCCAGTATTTTGTAGAGATCAGTGGGTACATAACTGTCATTATTTAGGCAGATAAAGACTGATATGCCAATGCTACCAAAAGTAAGTGCTCGCATCTCTAGGATGATTGGAACAGAAGTTGAATGGACTGTTCTCCGACAAGGATATAAAGTCAAACGTAATCACTAGCTATGTCCAGGATATGGCATATAACTACAACAGGTGGTAACGAATTAGGATGTTGATGCATAATAATGATTATATTTATTTGTTCAAATTCTATTAACTATATTTAACAGCATTACTAAATGTTAGAAATATATTCAGACTTGATACTTTATGTAGAGTCAGTCATCCTCTTAGTTACCACTGCTCAAACTTGACACATTTTAATGTCTGTCTAATATCTCTAGTATCGAGTTTGATGGATACTCTCTTCTGAAAATTTTTTATTACAAATGGAAGTTTTTTACATAAAACAAACATAATACAGTAAAACAAAAATCTTTTCAATTTTTATAGTTTACGAGGTAATAAATTTTTCTTCAAAAACTCTTCTTCTTCTGCCATGTAAACTGACGTTGGCAACCAAAACACTCCAAAGAAATCTGTCTGTAGCTACGTAAAAAGTGTCGGTTGCACGTTCGCCTAATATAGATGAAATATTGTTCATGTGGGTGATTCTTTATCTGCCTCTATTCCGTGTGCCTTGTATTTTCCTGGCCAGCGCAAGATGTTCTAGATTTCCTTTCCTGATGATGTGAACGAGAAAGGTTAGCTGGTGTTTTCTGATGCTGGTGATGGAGTCAAATATCTTTGGGTATCCGCACGGTGTGATACTTCTTCATTTGATACATGCTGTATCCAAGATATCCTTTGCATTCGGCGCAAAAACCACATTTCAGCAGCCAATACCTTCTTCTCCATTGCTTTCGAGATGGTCCGTATATTAGCACCGAGTACACATAACAGTTGAGGAATCTGCACCTTGTTCTCATTAAGATGTTTTGGTTCCTCAATATCTTCCTCATTTTTGGAAACGTATCTTTTGCCATTGCAATTCGTCCTCGCATTTCTTTGTTGCATCTTCCCTCTGATGTTATCATACTGACAAGATTGTTAAATTCTTTTGCATAAGCTACTTTGATACCGTTTATTTCAATTTGACATTTCGGATTTTCGTGCTTTTTACTAATGACCATTGTAACTGTCTTCCGGAGGTTTATGCTCAACCCTTTCTCTTGCCATTGTGTCAACTAGAGCATTAAGGTTCTCTTCGGATGATGTCATGTTAACAGTTTTCTCAACGTATCTTCGTGGTCATTCAGTTCTCTTATAATCTTCTCACCATATAAATTTAAAAAATCTGGGGAAAACACACATCCCCTCCTGGCACTTCTTTTCAAATTAGGTTTTTAAGTAATGATGACAGTTACACTTACTATAGTGGAATAGAAAATAGGGGGAAATAACTCAATTTTCAACTTTTATTTTTATCACATTGTACAAAATACAACAAGGAATTTGGTATCAGAGAGTCTTAAAACGATAAAACATCTAACCTTGTATGCAACTGTCTTTGGGCATTTCTTTCCAAATCCAACAGGAGGAGACATGGAGCACATTAGCGGATAGAGTTTATTGTGATGAATTCTCCCACTAAGACAAATCAAAACTTCTGTCTATTATACTAATATTATCTGAAAATCGAGCATGAAAGTGTAGTACTTTGCAATACTTTTCAAGTATAAAACTGTCAAAGCACTTATAGTTTTGTTGATGTAATTAAGCATCTGATTCGTTAATTTATCTGCCAAGCATCAAATCCTGAAAGAAAAAAGCTACTGCGAATTGCTCAAATACAAACCGAGCTAAGATATACACCAGCGTGGTCCAAGGCTTGGTCATAGGGCCTCATGAAGCTCTCGGCTTGGTAGATTGTGGCCCGCTAGTTTATTTGCATAAACTCATGTATGTGAGTGTAGTTCTTTCTTTTCAGCTTAAACGCCGAGAATTCTCCTCGCTTCGCGTCAGCCAGTATAGAGCCTAGCCAGCCAATTACTGTAGTGTCTGTTTTAGCTATGCTTACTTCCTTGTGTCTCATTGTAGCCACTACGCAGCAGAGCGTCATCTGGGAGCTGACGTGAGGGATTGATACTCTCACCTAGTCGGCCGTACTATTGTTAAGCCATAAATGACTTTTTCTCTCATAACATTCTCATGAAGTTCCTCTTATTTTGGCAAAATGGAAGAAAAATTTTCAAAATTTAGTGAAGAGGTTCCTCCATGGTTTGCCAATATTTCACTATAACATCAAACAGTATCCTGATGTATCAATGACACAGATAACGACGTCACTGGGAGGCAGGAAGAAATTGTTGGTGATGTTGAGTATTATCCTTAACTTTAGACGAGAGTAATGATATAAGTGACGTTGGCCAACTTTGTTTTACATCGTATGCTTGCATTCACCTTTTTTGCGTACGTGGAGTACTTTAAAATTTCGCCGCAATTCATGACAGCTGTACAGGGTGGGATTTTTCCTACACATTGTCTTATGTTGTGCAGAAATTTCGAGGATTCGGGAAATGGACAGCAGTAACGCCGATAAGGAGATGAAACAAAGTAAACAAGTATTGGTTGGTAATTTACCCAAACACAGTGTGATTAGAAAGATAATACACCTTATCATACACCAAGAGTCTTTGTGTTCCAAAGTTCTACTTCTTTGTATGTTTGGTATTACTTATATCTGCAAGGCAACCTTCTTGACTATGAAGAACAAAAAATCTAAAGGGAGAAACAGCCTCGGTGGAAAAGCATACTGTTTCCTCCTTCACTCAGCAACCACTAACATTCCGTTTTTATCACAAACTTGTCAAAAGACATTCAGTACAGTTTCACATAAAAACAAGAAAGCTCTTCCTTTTCAGATTATTATAGAAATTTTTATTTTTATTCTATGAGTCTTCCGATCAATTATACAGCTCTAACAAACACTGACAGATGAAAAGTACAACACTAATCAGGCAATCCAAATTCTAATTTACTCTTTTTAAACACATGTCTATAACGTTTTGCTCTTTACTTTTCGTATTTTTAATCCAAAAATTTATACTCTGAGATCTTTCAGACGAAAAACAGTTCCAAATCCAAAAAAATGGGGTTTTTTTCATTTCTTGTTACTTAAGTAAAGCTTAAAAATCACTAAGATGAATTAAAGGAATTTATTACAATACGCAAGCTAATGATATAGAATCACGTCATAATTATGCAACTAGAAACAGAATCCTAGAAATACTCTCAAATAGACATAGATGAAGCAAACAATAGACATGGTAGCACAATGTTAACGACAGGGAAGGATGGTTGTGCGGTAGGCTGTTGGAAAGCCTATTGCTAGACTAGCTTGTTTGCTAGACTATGACATGACCAATCATACATATTGTAACCAGTGTCTGGAAAAAAGCGTTTAGCTATATAAATCCGTTGCTTAACGCAATTTTCATGTTCATATACTCACAGTACTTTGTGAAGATCAGTATTTGAATATCCATGTGGTGCCATTTTTGTGAAGTCCGTAGCAAAAACAAACAACGTAAAACCTATTACCATGACGACAGGTACTGTGTATTGAACAGCTTTTTGATGAACTGGATGAGGTTAAGCGAAGAGCGGTATGAAGATCAAAACAAGAAGTTATTTGAAAACATAGATCATTTCGGAACTTATTTTTATGGGCAACATCTAGCTGTTATCCTATTGTCATGCTATAACTTTAAATATATTTTCACTTATCAAAAGGATGAATACTAAAATATAAGTAATCATGCATGAATAGATACTAGAGAAATAGAAAAGTATATCACCAGCGGGATTCGAATCCGTGACCCAAGTATTCGCAGAGGGGGCTCTGTCAACTGAGCTAGGCGACGCCCGTTGATTATTTCACATCCTCTCTTCTCAAAAACACTTTGCAACTTTCAATGTCACCCGTTAGTGACATACTTTTCTAATTCTATTGTAGCTATTCAAACTTATTATTTAAAATATCCTTATCTCACAAGCACTAAGTAATTTACTTTCTTTTCAACTAACTGTGATGTCTGGCAAGTTGTGTACCAGACCTCTTCCTGTTCAAGAGTTTAATGTAAAGTAAGATTGTAGGCATTGGATAGAGGAGTTGGTTAGAGTTTGATGAAGGATTATGACGAAAGTATGGTATAAAAGATGGCGTTAGTTAATAGTAGAGATTTGCGTATATCAAGTCTAGTGCAAAGGAGATGTGACTAAAGACAACTTGAGAGTCATTATTTGGAGTCTTTGCTTGTTATTGTACCGCGCGAACATTACACTAACGATGAACAAAAATCCAAAATCAAACAAAGTGTACCTTATCACATCTTATATAAGAGCAACAAAAGGTATATATTGGTTACTGCCCTTCGAAAACGCAATGACTCCCTCATAAATTGCAAACTGTCGTAAACATGTGGAAAAAAGCTAAAGAAAGCCATTTTAAACGAGGAAAATGCCCTTGCACGTCTAAATAATAATAATACTCTGAGAAATAAATCTGTTATCAATTGTAAGCAATACCTTGTAAAATAAGACGTG
This sequence comes from Carybdea cf. marsupialis auct. non (Linnaeus, 1758), assembly GCA_010016065.2. Classification (NCBI taxonomy): domain Eukaryota; kingdom Metazoa; phylum Cnidaria; class Cubozoa; order Carybdeida; family Carybdeidae; genus Carybdea; species Carybdea cf. marsupialis auct. non (Linnaeus, 1758). The sequence continues at coordinate 5,437 of JAAAKL020005054.1, forward strand.
GGCAGGTTAATCGTGTCAGTGCTGAAACGAATTCGATGCTAAGAGAACTTTGATTGAACAATGGGAATACCTTCCGTGACAGCAGACGCTTGCTGAAACAACTAGTAGAAACGCTGAATCGTCCCTAATAAGGAGTTCCAGCCAACTTATAAAAACAGAAGCTCGAAGTCAAAAGGCATCAGTCGAAGGAAGAAGATTCGTCGTCTTGCTTCCAGTTATTGTTAAGTATATCCTGATGAGTTGCCCTCCAGTACGTGGGATTGGGACGTCTTTCTGCCTCGTGTGCCAGATCAAGAAAGACGTGCCGTGGTAGCAGTTTATCGAGAGTTATCGCTTTCATCGAAAAAAGACCGTGGAACAATCTTCAATTGAAGAATCGAGAAAACAAACAACAATTAAAGCCGTGAGTTTAAACTATTGATATTGGACTTCTTTTATGAACACTTACTTTACATAAGAATTTAACTTGTGAACTTGTGTACAGGAGTTGTGGATTATACTTCGTAGCTTTTCTATTCTATTTTTCTATTCCATATATTGTGTTATTCTTTGTTGCATATCCCTATACCGCAGGGAGGCAAACCCCCCACGGCCAGCTTGGCAACAAAATCAAAACCTACCTTGCAGTTGGATCAAATTCTGACCAGCATCTGACAAACACATCAAGTTGATGAGGTCCAAGTATAGACTTATCGCGTGTCAAGTATTCAAAATTGTCCATGATAACAGCCACGAAAAGATTGAGCATCTGATGAAAAGCAGAGTAAACTTGATCATTGAGTATTGTTGTGGTATTCTAGCGTCCAGTCTTTTTTTTAAAATTCTCTTACGAGATCAGATAAGAGCAGTTTAGAGTCGAGATCTGAAATTTAAACTTATTAATTATATCATTTTGTCTGCATATCGAATACTAAAAGTATAAGTAATCATACATGAATAGATACTAGAGAAATAGAAAAGTATGTCACCAGCGGGATTCGAATCCATAACCCAGGTATTCTCAGCGTGGGCTCTGTCAACTGAGCTAGGCGACGTCCGTTAATCATTTCAAACACTCTCTTCTCAAAAATACCTTGCAACTTTGCACTCTGCATATCGAAAGGTAATATGTTCCATATGGGTTATGCACCCACCAAAGTGGGTGTTACATTTATTTACATTTATTTATTTATTTAGTTATTTTAAGTCTATGCAAGATAGTATAGCCCCTTTTAACATTTGGACTGTTTGTTACATTAAGGATGAAATCATTACTGTTTCATTAAATAGGAAACGCTCATAAACTAGAAAGTATCAGTTGAGGATTCGGAAAATGTGGAATACTAATTTCCAGTAAGACATAAGGTGGGTTACAGATTCCATTTTCTGTAGTTTTATGTATAATAGTTCTTTAATAACCTTTCAAATCTGATTATTTCACATCCTCTCTTCCTAATAAACAATTAATTCAACACTTTATTCTCCTGTATTTACAAATAAAATACATAAGAAGTATGAAATATCAAGATCTGAGTTGTGACATTTATATGTTCATTACATGCAAAGTTTACAATACTCACCAAAAATGTGCAGAAAAATACAAAGCTACTAAAATATAAAACTGCTGTTATGGTATCGCCACATTTTCCATCCTTTTGTGTTGGAATGCAAGCAGCATCTGAGTAACAGGCCCTCATGATAAAACTCCATCCGTCACCAGTTGCTGTCCTGTAAACAATGAAGGAAAGAAGGTTTTAATTTAAATAAGGAGGAAGTTGCATCAACAGTAGGTCACTTTCTTCTTTAATACTTTGACTCATTTACATTTAGTTTGGATTCAGGTGGCAAAACAGTCTCAATATGACATAGCAATGTTAGTTATCGCTTAAGGAAAAATTATGTTGTACAAAGGGTAAGTGTAGTGTTAACTCGAAGTACCTATTGATACATCGCTCCTTTTCAAGACTGTTCAGGTGTAAACAAACTTTGTCAGTTTACCATTCTTTTATCATAAGCTTTTCTTGAACATAAAACGATAACTTCTATTCTATCTGCTTATAAATATAGTTTCCTTCGGCGATATTAGAAATTGTTATAGAAACTCATGTTCTTAAGGGAAATTTCCTGTCACTAATCGAATTACCAAAAGCAATTGTCAATGTTCTGGTACCAAGGACAAGAAGGCATTTACTTCAACAGTTGTTCTAGACCTAAAAAGTAATCTAGCTCCAGCTTTGATTTCATTTTTAACTACAGTGGACCTTTTTTAACTTATAACTTTTACCACATAAGACTGAAAAGCACTTTCTTATAATTGTAAATAACGACGCATTATATCTGTGTTCCCCTCAACGATAAGTGTGGAGTAATTTAACACTTCTGTACAAAGGAATCTTATCCCTAATCTTGAAATATGGAGAAGCTTTCCACAGGCTATTAACATAAGGAGAAAAAGCTCTGCGATTAGAGTTAACTACGTTCGTATGCAGTTTGAAACAGCTGCTCCTCAAAGCCGAAAAAAAATGTCTTTGAAATCAAAGGAACACACACTCTCTCTATGATATCCAACAATCCTGTAAAACTGCCGATATTTTCCATTGATAATTTTAACGAAGGTTTTTTGACAACGTAATCTATTCTGCTTCTTCACTAGTTATAACGACACAAATCATCATCACTATGGCTTCCTTTTTACCCATTTCAGGCAATCGTATCACACATTTATCGGAAAGTCTGTTCCTCGTGTTTTTAAATAACATCAGATTAGCCTGTTTGATGAATCAGAGGAGGTTTCTTTCTAAAGATTAAATTGACAAATTTAAAATCATGGCGTCTAAAAGTCATGTACATTAAAGAAACTAGCCGGGGTAGAGATTTCTACATGTTTTTAATATTGATTACAGTTTCAAATACCTTAGTTTTCACAGCTTATCACACAGTTGAGTTTAAACTATTCATGTACATGACAATACTACTCATGCGAGAGTCACAGATTCCAGATTACGACATAAAAGTTTAATAGATGTACTTGGTATGTCATTGAATGCCAAGATGATAAGTCTAAAGGCCCAATTATAGTCAGTGCCTTTTGGCTCGCCCAAGTTCTTTAACCGATTTTTTCCCGGTTAGCGTTATTGGAACATAAATAAGAAGACATGACCTAATGTGATTTATTTAGCACTGTACAGTCATTAATTTAAAACACGGAAAAGACACAAAACAACTAATTCAAACCTCATCGAGTTCTGGATCAAAGAGATACTAGGAGTGACGTTGAATTATAATCTGACCCAGGAATCAGTTTTGAATTGCAAAGAAGAACTTTAAAGTGTTTTATTCGTATTAACTTAAGTTAAGGCTAGGCAAGCTAGCTTTCTTCAGAGGAATTACAAAGATGAACTGAGGAAGTCGTTACAATAATTGCACGGTTCCAGCTCCTACAAGTCTGTTTAGTAAGCCTGTTTAACAATCTTTTTCCTTGAGACAGTCTGTGGACATTTTAGAAGGATTTAAGGCGTATTTTTCACTAATGAGGCAATAAATGGGCATCTTCCATGATGGAGCTGCCACGAGTTTTCTGAGGAAAGCAAAGGGCTAATGAAATATCGTTTTCCCTTTCCCAAATATGTCGAAATTCTAAAGTAGCTGGTGCTAATTACATAAAAAAGCCCTGCTGCTTAGATAGTGGGCAAAACGTCACCTGGAGGTCAATATAAAGTATGACTGTTTTCCAACTTGCTTCATAGGACACACACATTGATTGATGCAGGCATTGTATAGAAAATTGTGTCGTCGTGGCATGATCCTGATTCAAGATCTTGGTAATCTATTTGATATTTTTTATATTGTCAAAAGGGTACTTTTGTGTTCTTGAGATATTAATCATTATCCCAGATCCCAGGGCACATTTCAGTTTTGCTTTTGTTATTTAAACCTATAGACTTAAGACAAGACTATTGCGTTCAATTATAGAATGTATTAATACCAACCATCACACTGAAAACGAGATATTAAACTTTAACGTTTAAAATCTGTACTCAAAAATGCACTTAATACTACTACCAACATATGGTGTTTTAATTATGACAAAAGTTCAAAATTTGATGTATTGTCTCAATTGTCAAAGGAAGGGAGCTACTTGATCACCGAGGGCAGTGGCGTGGGCAGCCGTTGCAAACTGGGGGGGACTCTTATCCGAAAATCGAATTTAACAGTGATTAGAACAATAGACTCTCTTTGAAAAGGACTCTACTCCGACAGCGAGGCAAAATTCATTTAGTTCGCCACATAAACATTTCGACGCATTGACGAAGCCTATCAGGTATTTCACTTTTTACTCTTCACTACTCTTCACTTCACTATTTCACTATTTAACCACGTTATAATGACAAGGTTCATGATGTCAAACCATCTAAAAGGTATCCTCAGTACTAACCTCAATCTTAAGGTCGGATTTAAACGAATTACGAGATCGACTCGCCAAGAAGTATAGGCACATGTCCCCAAGCCCCAGCGCGTCCACTCGACTGACTGAAGGGGTGACAATACAGTTAAGATTGGGAATAACTGCTGTAGATTATAACATGTGTGACACTCACATTGTATAATCTGTAGCCGTTTTAACCTTTACGATAATAAAGTGTGGCGCCTGTATCTCCTGAATGGCAATATATGTAAGTAAGATTCCTCTTACATATATCTATAACCCCCAAAACTTATTTTAATTTCAAAGTATCCACAAGATTGACCTTCCACGTGGCTTACGGCCTTGAATTTTATGAAAGACTATATATGTATCCACAGGGCTAATCAAAAATAGATATATTTACCTAAATAGTAAAAGTAGTGCAGGAAATATACTTTGAAAGTTATTATGCTTCTTCATAGCGGCTCCTGTGCTTCCTTCAGTAGCAATAGATCCAAAAAGCTAAAAAAAACATTAAAATACACAGTGAAAATAATGATTGATAGCTTAGGTCGCAGGTAGTAGAAAATCACAGGCACGTGTGGACGAGTGAGTAATCAAAGCGCTGTATTTCTGTTATGCTGTATTTCTGTTATGTCACATTGACGAAGACACGACCATTTATATCAATATCCTAAATCTTGTGAAGGGGAGGTTTGGTATATCGGAATTAACTCCTCAGTTAGTTTATTGTTATTTTTACGTTCATACAACATTGAGGAAAGAGGATATTAAAAGATTAAAAGCCTTTGAAATGTTGATTTGGAGACGAATGATGAAGATCAACTGGAGAGGTATTGAAAATGGTTGATGAAAGAAGAGAACTGGTTGCTACCATTATAAGAAGAAAGAAAAACTGAATTGGACATGTTCTAAGAGGAGAAGGACAGCTGAAAGAAGTAATTGAAAGAAGAATGGAATGAAAGAGACCTAGGGGGCAGAAAAAGAAAGGGAACATTGGAGAATTTGAAGAAGGGAAGCTACGTAGAACTGAAGAGGAGGGCAGAAGAAAGGACTGCGTGGAGAGAGTAGATGCCAAAGACCTGCCCATGGGCAGAGAACTAAAAAACAAAAAAACAACATAGTAATTTTCTGATAGTCATTTACTTCATCGTTGTTGTTACAAAGTAGTATCAGCGGCGGATACCCTGGGGAGAGGGGAGCGTTCACCCTCTCAATATTTGTGGACTCGTGGCCTAATGGATACAGCGTCGGACTCATTATCACAGGGCCTTGGAATCGAATCTCGTCCAGGCCACACAGTAGTATCCTTTGGCAAGGTATGAACCACACAATATTGGTGGCTTACACTTTTGGTGAATTTGTATGAGCACCGCACGAGATGGCACTTGGAAATTTATCAACCCAGGTTGTCTTGGAGTTCCCACCGCAAGGGTAATATGTACGAATTGTAAACTGCTGTGGAATATTTCTGAATTAGATATGACGGTATATAAAACAATACATTATTATATTTTTTTTCTTCAAAAGATAGAAAAAAATTCCAGAAGTCGCTAGTAAAGATAATCCAATGTCTATAAAAGTATTAACTGTTTATCAGACACAGCGATTTTAATATTCATACTTAAATGTTGTATAAAAATGGCTAAGGCCGGCTTATGTATGATTATAGTACTTATTATTCATCACGTGACATGCTCACTGACTTTCTAAAAAGACCGGATCGAGCTTCTCATTGTTTCCAACTACGAAAAAGTGTAGTCACGAGTACTGGCCCCCCGTTAGTTAAATTAGCGCTGGAAAGTCCGCCATGTTTCGAAACATTGTTTACAAGCTTTCTGTGATGGGTACTGAAATGGCGTCCAACGACTGACCTCACTTTCAGCAGAAGATGCTCGATCCAGTGTTTTTTAGAGATCAGTGGTTTCAACTGTAATCTTAAAGGCCAGTCAGCATTGATTGGCCTATTATAGACTGCAATATTTAAAGAAGATATTTCCTAGTTGTCACGTTCTCTACGCAGAACTGAAGGTTACTGCACTTTATTCATCAAAAGACTTGTCCCAGAAAGAGTTTATACATCTAGTTGCTTAGGATGGAACCCAGGTTGAGTCAGTAGAATTTGTCAAAATTTACTTTGCTATAGTGTCATACAACTGACCTTGTGTTTCCAAATCATCTCCCGGTATTGATTGTGCATGTGTTCCATCGAAAATGCTCAAAGAGGTTTACCGTTGTGTAAGTGTTTTCATGGACATCAAAATAAAAATGTTTTGAAATTTCGGATTCGCAATTATACCATGACGTCACAATTTACTCATCAACAATTTGACTCTTAAGCAAGTTAAGGTGGCGAAAGCTTTAACTGCTTTCTTATGACTTCCAACATTTCTACAGCTGATTACAAGTTGCAAGAGTAGTTCCCTATTATTCGTTGATCCGAGTCAAGTGTGTAACCAAGAGAGGGTTACATGGGACAGTCCTCTATGATTAGACAAGGCCCAACGGATCTGTCACGGTATCTTAGGACTTTTCAGGAGCATAGACATAAATGAAAGAATGAGATGTTTATACGATTAGATTAAAAGAAAAAGAGACAACTGCAATATTTCTTTAAATCTCTTTTAACAAACAGAATTTTGTTGGAACTTTTAAAGCAATTTAGGAAAGGAAACATGTTAACAAGTAGCTCTAAACAGCTACAGCTAAAGGAAATGATGACAGGATCTAAGATTGATTTTTAAGTACAAAGAACTCACCTGCATTCCCATTACGGCGTACACGTACAAAAGAAGTAGAATCATCAAAGTCACGTAAGGTAACGCCTGAAAGAGAAAAAAAGTATTATTCACAAAAACGGAAGGTTACATAAGTGAATGGGGTAATGACGTCGACGTCTTACAACATGTGTCTTGGATCAAGTAAATCGGTCAAGTTACATCATTATCAGTGCCATTGTTACATTTATTTGTAATGGTAAGGAAGTACGCAGGCACACTTGTCCCTCTTAGAAGCGAGTGATCTACACTAGCTGAAGCCAATTCACACAGGGGAGGTGAGAGGGGGTGTGGAGAGAGAAGGAATGTGAACCAGTCCTTGATAATTTCAGATTGTGATTTCTTTCACACTTTTTGTCTCTCAAATATTCTGCTAAAATTTATATATGGGATTTAATAATGCACGTCTACATCCACATTGAATCCTTTCTGTCAATTGAATGAAGAAGGCGTTTAATAACACAACGCAAATAAATAACTGCACTAGAAACCTTAGTACGAATGGGATTAAGACCTGCTATTTTGTACATCACTATAGATTTTATACTCTGGACCTGACAAAGACGTGTAATAAAATATCACACTATGCTCAACACTCAAACACTATTTTTAATATGTCATTAACAATCATCCGAAACTTAAATACAAAGCTGTTGCTACATGTTTTATTAGTGTTGTAATTATAGTAAAAAAAATCTTAAGCCATTAGGAATACCCTATGTCAAGGCATTCTGAGGTTAGGTGGTCAGCAAAGGTCTCTAAAATACACTGGATCAAACTTCTTTCGTCTCAAACCGAGGCCAGTCGTTGAACGCCATTTTAGTCCCTATCAAACACTGATCTCTAAAATACACTGGATCAAACTTCTTTCGTCTCAAACCGAGGCCAGTCGTTGAACGCCATTTTTGTCCCTATCAAACACTGATCTCTAAAATACACTGGATCAAACTTCTTTCGTCTCAAACCCAGACCAGTCGTTGAACGCCATTTAGTCCCTATCAAACCAGCGTAAGACGATATTACGCAACACTGTGAACCTTCCTGTGCAATTTTAATTTGGCTAGCTAGTATTCCTGACCACGCTTTTTTACTGTTGGAAATAAAGTCATTTTCAGAGATCAGTGATGGTCAGTTTCTTTCCTCTCCGCCATTATCCTTCACAAGTTAAAGCCCATTTCACTCCTGGGCTGGAGTTATACGCTTTCAGATTGATAACAGAGGCTTGTCCAGCCAGATCCGCTATCTATCGACTGAGCTAACTCACAGGAGACGTGTATAAAGAGTGAACTGAAAATGATTTGATGACATCTTGCTACCTATGTTAATTTATTGGCTTCTTTTTTATTGATTGCTTCATCATGTCGGTGATCATGATAAGATAATAGAGTATATCCGCTAATAAAGTATTTCAATTAATCATTTGCTTTTAATGGGAGGTTTGTGCATACAGTAACTTGCCATTTTGAGTTTATTGGCATTTTAAAATGGTTTCAAATCTACTAGCGACACGCAGTAAAATCACGTCATGCTCAAGCCCAGCCCCCCCAAAAATATCCTAGATGCGCCATTGCTTTAGATGCTGTTGCAACATGTTTTAAATTATTGACATGTTATATTCGTACATGTACCGTTGCAAATCAGAACATAGTTATGATCATCATCGTGGACAACACGTAAACAAATGCGGTACTGCAATACACTGTGGCATTGTTGTTTCCTTTTCAAAAGCGCTTCAAATTTGATAGCAGGATATTGATATAGTTCTATGCAATATGGACCCTTTTTGTCAGGCGAGTGCAAGGATTTAATAATATGATATAATTTAATACGAGTTGTTGCTAGACGAGTGGAAATAAGCTTCCTATGCCTTTCTTTCTATGTTTCGGTAACGTCAATACTAAAGCACAAACGAGGTATTACTGGGCCTAAGTAGTGCAATAGTTAACCAAACACTTGAAAAAAGTAGCAAAATTCTCCATCAGGTTGCTTCTTCATTATTTTCTTTGTTTTCTGAGACAGTGTTGTTGAAACATCAAAGTACTTAGAAAGACTCTAATTGTCATTGGCAGTGGGGATGCTATACAGAATTTTCTTACGTCCCTTGTATTTTTCCCTCCTGGATGTCCATATCATGTCTCAGAAGAAAAAAACAACTTATAGTTTAAAACAGGGAGTGTTGGGAAAGATTGGTTTATTTATTCTGAACATCTGAAACACAATGATCGTCATGATTTCATTCACTTCCTTTAACTTTTCTTGCATCCCAGTTAAAGTCATTCACGTCGTCAAGATCATCACTAGAGGAGCATATGACAGCAATACTCTTGAATGCACTGTCATCATTCTTCGTAGGTCAAATAAGAAATACTTGTAGAACCTAGTGATGAAATATCTTTTTGCTTTTCGATCAAAGTTACCGGGAAATGATGCAATGGTTAATACACAGGACTACGGCGTTGATCCATCTTCAAAGAACTTTTTCTGTTTTATTGCTTCGAAAGCAGGGTATGATGACATAAAACATTTCCTTTCCAAATACTATAAATTAGTCTAGAATCACTTGCAACTACAGAAATTAGGAGATATATTGCTAGAAGAAAATCAGCAGCTACAGAAGAATCTTTCATTATTTGTAATGTACGGCTAGACGCAGAAACGGGGGACGAGGTTGATTGAATCACACGAAGTACTCAATATGTAAGTGGGCTTTTCTGTGAGACATGGTATTCCCATGTACAGGTATGGTGATATCATTGCGTATAGGTCTACTATGAAGCTGATTCCCGTACTAACAACATAGCATCCATGGACTAAATAATCAGTGAATCCTTCTTGTGATTCTCCATGCTGACGATATTTTCGTCAAGGGTATTGATGAACTTTTATAAATTGTAAAAGTATACAATTGAGAGTTCTAAAGATCCGACCGAAGGACTTTATTTTATAATTTGTAATAATAAAGTATGGCATGCAAGTTGTCGAGGAAATCAACTGTAGGCAGCCTATTGCTTCTTTCGAAATTATCACTCACGTCGATTATAATTAAGAAGTCCACAACTGAGAATAAAGTTAAGCTACTGGTAACAAGTGGTCTTTACATTTGTAGATACGTTTAACCTTTTGCAACTTTATACACTATAAGAATTTTATAGGATCGATACAGTCTAAACTTTTTAAGGTTCTTGTACGTCGCAGATGTGAGTATGGTAAGTAAGAAAAGGAATTTTCCTTTCCTGAAATGAAGAAAAGTAAAAAGATACTCCACTTATTTTTTAAACGTACCCTTTATGTATACAAGGGAAACCTTACAAGTACATAGAAATGTTTTACTTTGCAGCGACAGACAGAGAAAGGTAGGCTATCGCATATTTCTCAGCTTAGTCGTGCAGTGTTAAGCTCAAACTTTAAATCGTCTTGTAGTAGGAAAACAAAGATAAAATCATTTGAGCTACGAAAAGTATAATTTAATCAATTGGTAATTTTTGGATGCAGATAAGGATGATGAAGCTGCGCTATAAATTAATTCACGCTGAAGTTTTCGATCAAATCAATATATTTAATTATACTTAAAGGTAAATAAATCCTTAGTATATCAGATAAAACATGATACTTCTACCCTTTAAATTGAAACTTGTATATAAAATACCCCTATGCACTGTCTGCCTATGTCTAGAAGCTCAGGCAATTGTACCCCTTACTCTCGCTACGTTCCTTCTTCTCCACGCCTCTCTGTCCACTTTTGGTTTTTCTGTCGTTTGTAGGGGCAGGCCAGTGTCCTTCTTGATCTAGTCTGTCTATCTCAGTGTAGGTCTGCCTGTTGGTCGTTTACCCGTGATGTCTCCTATACATGCCCTGAATAGGGTGTTATTAGTCGGTCTTCTATTCACATAGCCAAAGTGGCGTATTCTTCGTTCTTGTATGTTGTCCACGATTGTTTTTGTGACTTCAAGAATGTTTCTGATGTTTGCACTGTAAGTCCCTATTTTATGATTCGGGACTTTATGTTATAAATCAACTTACCTTAAATGACCGTAGAAATGTCCACAACATTAAGCGAGTAGAACTGTCCTTAGCCAACAGCTTTATTACCCTGGCTACTCTAAAAATCCGAAATAGACTTGGATCAATGAATCCATCTTGATTCTGCGAGGACGAGATCAATAATATGTGTATATACACTCTTAGGTTCGTAATAAACGAAGCTGAGAAGTCTTACAAAAATTTATCTACAAAAATGGAAAAGAAAAATTTAGGCTAAAGTTATAAAACATGAAAAGATTGATAAAAGTGCAGGTTTATCCTTAAAAAGGGGAGGAGAAGAAAGGAAGACCACGATAGAAGAATTTATTGAGTGCGAGATAAAACAATGCAAATTCCGAAAAGAGGATCTGGTCGCTAGGATGTCTTGTAACACTGGAGCTGGATAATGGAAAGGATCTTTTGTGACTAATTAACTAGTAGTTGAGGCCCGTGGCAATCAAACACCATCTGTTGGAAGAGCTACCATCTCGTATGACAATCAAGAAAAAATTAGCTAAACTTGTGTACTGGTTCATTGCAGAGATGATAGTTATGGTGTTAGTGTTCAAGATGTTTTCTGAGTGGCACTTGGAGTAAGTTTGTGTCATCTTTAACTTTGGTAATCTAATAAAAAAATTAGGTTGCTTAGGGATGAGATCTTCTTTGATAGCACATTAGGCAACCCATTATAACAAATAATAAACATTGTAAAACTCTAGTTATGAAAAACGTTAACGTAAGTAGGAAATCATTGTGTCATGTACTTTTAGAGATATCTTGCCATTAAAATGTGCAAATAAAGGAACGTCATATTAGGACATTGGCTAATGTATTACTTAACAATTATAGTAAATTGTACACCCCAAGATCAACAAAGGAAACTAAGTTAAAACTGGCAACATCCCGATACATTAATGTTAACTATTATTTTTAATGATTTTATCCGAATATTTCATTCTTAGAACATTATGTGGTTTTTGTTTATACTGTTTCTTTGTGAGCTGTATGTATATCACATTTGGTTAAATTGGTTATTTTTTAGGTTGGCACCCCTCCTCTGGTCTCAAATCACACCTGTAATGAATGATTTTGCCGAAGGATGCATTCAACACCATCATCACGATAAAAAATACCAGTTATTCACAGCCAACCTACATTTTTCAAATGGCCTCCAGTCATGGCCTCCAGCTGCGTGTTGTCCAGGCCTGTTATTTAGATCGCTCTGGTTAACACCCTATCGGTGCTCCGTAATCTATTCACAGAAAATTGTAAGTAACAAGCATTGTAATACAGGCAAGTGTGTTTTTCAGATAGCATAAAAAAGAATGGTCTCCTGTCACAGGAAAAGTGTTATTACATTTTGCCAAAATATTTTATGTTGCGTATGCAAAAGCTGTGTCATTTGCTTATTAAAAGTGGCATTCACAAAGTTGTCATGTCCGGCCTTTACAATGGTCAAGCTTCAGCGCTTAATTAGCTCTTATGTTTTGTAGACGACAATAGTTAGCTTAAAAATTATTAATTTAAGGGTGAAGTTGTTGATGTTGATAAGGAACAATGACCAATATTATTATTTGAGGTTTTATAAAATATTTCACGAGTCTTGTAATCATCAGAGAAGCTCAGTAACATTCTAGCGGTGACTTTATATGCCTTCTAAATCTCACTAGACATATTAAGCTTGAGGCCAATGTATTTTTTTGGAAGCTTACAATGTGGTTTACTAAATGTTTTGGTGGCATACTCGATTTCGAGCGTACCCTATTGCCCAGCCAGAGTGAGTAATCTGATATATGTGATATCAAGCCAGCGACAAAAGTAGGCTACTAGATTATCATAGGTTGCTTTTAATAATATCGTATCGAACCTCTAAGTGCTCAGAAGCCGTTCCCCAGGTACTTGAAACTATCCCGAATATATGTATATAGGTATTCTTTCTCCATTCACGAATAAATTAAAATAACAACAACAACAATAATAACAACAACAAAAATAATAACAACAACAAAAATAATAACAACAACAACAACAATAACAATAATAATAATAATAACAATGATCATTTTTTTAAACTTCAATGCCATTTATTTGTTTATTCCATTGATAACATTCAAGTTCATTAGGGACAGCGAGATTTTCTATGTGGATTTACATATAATAGCAACAACCACAAGAGAATAAAAAGAAAAGAAGAAAGAAAGAAAAAAAAGTAATAAAAGTTAAGAACACGAAGAAAAACGCCTACATTTTCAAAATAATCCAAAATCACTGGGTTAGTCCGATGCTTATGTATTCTACAAAATAGATAATACGATGAGCGTAAGGCCATTTCTGTTAATTTCCTTAATATTTGGTTGCTGTCCAGTTCGTAGTTCTTTAATAATGTTTCAAATCTGTCTATGATGGCTGAGTATAACCCACGGGTTGATAATAATAACAATTATGATAATTATAATTATAACAATAATAATTTTTAATGACTTCATTGCTTTTTATATATTCTTTAGTTTTACAGAGAAACGATTGCATCAATTATTGACTACGAAGTTGGTGATGATGATAATGATGATGATGATGATTATGATTATTATGATTATCATGATTGCAATTGCAAAGTACTTCATAATAAACATTTTGGAAGGATGCAGTATTGCTGTTTTAAAATGTTGAAAAGTGCTGTTTCGTACAGCGATGACATTTACAATAATGTTTAGCTACTCGTCTTTCTTTCTTATGTAAGCGTAAACTTTTAATGAATACCCTAAAGAAAGGCGGGAATTTAACAGTTTTATGGTATTATGATACGTGTTACAGAGATAACGTAAGGATATAATTTCAATGTATGATGCTGAACGTCTGTCGTACACCAAGATTTTCCATCACGATGTCAATGACACTTCCAATGACCACGATAAAGTCAATAACATTCCATGGGTCTTTCATATAATTCTGCAAAAGGGTAAAGCAATAAACTTAGGTAAAATATTCATCATTTAGTTCCTAAATGTGTAAGAAACTTGCATCTTTTAAAACGTATTGAAGTATAAAGTGTACTTTACTGCAAGGAAATTGTGCTTCGCTTTGACAAATTTATCATTATAACTAATTCATTCATTCTGATAAAAAATATTGCATATACGTCAAAGTTTATCTATGTAATAAATATATATATATGTATAAAACTGCACGAAATAGCGAATTCATTTTGTACTAAAAAGCTTTTTTCGTCTGACACTCCTCAGAGTACATAATGTACAAAATGAATTCGCTATTTCGTGCAGTTTTA